>JAQGBW010000632.1:0-37030 GCA_034698625.1 Julus scanicus | reverse complement strand
ACTAACCCTGAGGTTAACTCGTGGTTTTATATAACCCTAGGTTAGCTAACCTTTCATTTAACCTTTGTTGGTGCAACCGGCCCTAAAAGTATATAACTACGAAATTTAACACGAGGTGTATTTATTCTAAAATCCGGATTAACCGGCTGTCTACCTTGACCAACGAAGTAGATATGTGGAAATTTGGAAAATTCGCAAAGCTTTATCTCTAGGAATCTTGTTAATACATCTTTTGTCAGATATGTGCCGGTTTTTTTTTTGACGTCACCTATAGATACATTGTTCTTTTCCTATGCTTTTGTTCACACTATAAGGTTTCGAATCCATGAAACTATGGGATGCAGGTTAAGGATTTGTGGGTGCCAGAAATTGAATTTTCCAATCGAATTGACTTTTCCCATCGTTTTCCCATAAATTTTGAATTTTTTTTTCTTCCCCATCTTCTTTGCCTCGTTCTGGTTCAGTTAAGATCTTTTTGTGTGTTTTATCTGTGATGTGCACTGCACTTAAATGAAATAACTATTATTGTCGAATGATTTATATTCGGAGCTGGAGAACCGTAAAGGCATGGCAAAATGAACGCTTTTGTGTGCACTTTTTTATCTTTGGTGTCAGCCTTATTTGCTGTCTTATAAATGTTAGATTCTCCATTCTCAAATTGAATTATTGGGTTTCAAATTGAATTTCTCTTCCTTTGTTGTTGCTTTTTTTTCTCCTCTGTTTTTATTGGGCATTTGTATACGAAGGTGAGAAAACCAAGAATTTAACTATTGCCTGAAAAATGGCATTTTAATTGGCGTATTTTCTCTTGATATATTTATATTTTCTACCTTAATTAGTTGAAACTAGCTTATATAATTATTACAACAGGATTCAAAAATACGTCGCAATTCTGGAAAACCTCAGATTTAAATGATGGCTTCCCTTCTTATAGTATGCTAGGCTAAATTGAAAATAAATGCTAATTAAATGCTTGTTTCACAGGTGCGTTTCACTTTTATGTTGCATAGTTAATTCCTTTACGTGTTTTACAGCTGCTTGGTGAGAATATAATACCATAAATTTTTGTTTGGACATCTTCGGCGACAGAAAGTATAGCTTCCTGCATGTATAGACATTTCTGATTAATGAAAGTGGTTTTGTGTTTTTAAAGCCATACAGGGTGTCCCCTCGATGACTGAGTTGGGAATTATGCTTGTATTTCGTGTTACACACTAGATGATGCAGATTTCCGTTTTAAATTAGATAAAAACCTAAAACAATTATTTGTTTCAAGTATTGCATTTGTAAAGATGGTTCTTTCGAAAAATATGGTGGTAATTGTGGTACTGGAAAGGGGTACTTCAAAATGTAGGGGATTAACCCTGAAAACCTTGAAATCTGATTCTTTTTTTCCGTATTAAATACATGGATTTCCTTTAATTGAAACAGGTTGGAGCTTTTACCTAAATTAATGCAGAAAAAATGCTATGTCCTCCAGGGTTTGTCCCAAATAACAACCTGATTCGATTAACCGAAATTTTTTGATATAGTTTTCATTAGTATATATAGTATAGCTTTCTAATACTTTATTATCTGTTCACGAAAATGTTCTGGCACATGGTTGTGCTGGAAAAGAAACTTAATTGCATTCAAGGTTGTTAATGACCGTGCATACAAAGTATCAAATTTATTTCAAGATGTTTTGTGTCATGGCACCGGCTTGCGTGACTTAATGGGTTGTCATGCGTCATCATAAGCACTTATTCACAATTAATTGTATTAATATTCCTAATATATATTAAAGATGATGAAGAACCTCAGGGGTTTTATACCTGACGAAATTTCAGGACCGGACAATACAATACTGTGATGTCACATTAGGGAAACTGTTGTATACAGCCATTACAGTTAACGTCTTAGTCGGTCACTGTCTATCAATGGTAACGTTTTCTACTAGGGATTTCTCCCCTATGAGTACTCTATAGTGGGCAACTACAAGTGCAATGGCTCGGAAAATCTCGTTCAAAATCGTCCTTGAGTGAACCGGAATTGTCATTTTACGACGTCATTATGAAATCTGGCGCGCGAATCCGTAACCACGTGACCACTAAAAAAAATCTTAAAGAGCCTTGATGAGGCCGTTTATAACGTCCCTCCACTAAAAACGGGGGGTTCAAGTGGCGGGATAATTTATAAAGAGCTAGTTGGGGCATAAAACTTAAAATGTTTTCATTATTTTTTTATTTTGTAACACTTTGTGTATACTACTTGGTTTATGGACCTATTAATTTTGTGCCTGCGGGGCTTTGTACAAACTGTTACAAACAACGTCATTGTATAGAGACCTACGTTTGTAAATGTGGCAGTGGACCTCGACGAAATTCGTGTTAAATTGCCAGAGAACATTCTTGACAAAGAATGAGTACGGGGAATGGCCTTCTTACAGATAATGCATTGTTTGTTTTTCAAGTCCCGACATTTTACCTCACAGAAGTGTAGCTGGTTCTTCTACGCTTTGTTCTAATAACCGACTTCAGTAATTGGGCAGTTTTTGAATTAATGTTTGGGACCACTTTTGCCAACACCTATATAATTTCACCGAAAGCCCCTTTCGCCTATACTCTCATTATGATTTTATGATAATTTTTTTACCTAACCTGATCAAGGTTAGAGCAATTCACTATTCAAGACGTTTCATTAATTTACAAATTTCCAAGTGCGACTTCTCTACAAATGCATATTGAGTTCAGTCAAATTGATAAACTTGAAGAAAATCACATATTTAAAGGTATGGCTGAAATTTTGTATTTTTCACATGTGAATTCGAGTGTTTGGAATAGGTATATTACATTTTGAGTGCCTGTTTAAATTGTATATCATTCCAAAAATGATTTTCTGAGTTTCTGATATGGGCATTATGTAAAATAACGTTTAGCCAGGGCCCAGATGTCGTTTTAAAATTCACATTTGGCAGTCCCTTGTATAGTATTTTTCCATTCCTTCTTAAATGAGCTTGGCTTTTTTTTTTGTTGTTGCTTGGGATATCAGAATCAAGAGCCCATGGATACAAAATCAAATAACTTAAGCCTTAGGTTTGTAGCAAAAGAGACTAACATTGATTCGAGAAAACAATCCACCTCCTCACGGTTGTCCCTGAGGTATAATTGAAAGCTAAAAAATTGCTTAACGTGAGTGGAAAACAAAACTTGAGGCCTATATTGCTTCGGTCTACAGACAAAAGAAATGGATAATGGTTTTTTAGATATATACCTTGACATTTTTGTGCGGGTTATATATACGTATGGCGCATATCTCCAAAGAATATATGAGGAATTACAATTTTTTTCTGTTTTTTTTTGTTACTAGGCAGTGCCATTTTTTCCCTCCCCAATTTCATTTCTATTGTATTTACCTCCATTGGCATCCATCATTTTCAACTCATTTTTTTGTAAAAAAAAAGTAGCCATAACGCCATTCGTCCATTTTATTTGACTAGTACTATACACGCAGCGTTAGCTCACCCGGCAATGGGACATTTATTACATTTTCCTCAGTCCCCTTTCCCCCATTGCATCCAAGATTTTCCCCTCTCCTATATATACGTACGTATATATAACAAAGCATCCATATACTCCTATAATAACGCTGCTATCTGCTAGTTTCTAACATTTTTATCAAAAATTGCAGCCTTGCCAGGTCACGTCGTTTATCCTGGTCTGCTGGGGACTTATCAGCGACTGAATCTGCAAAATTATTGCCCAATATGACTTAAAGGGAGAGCGTGCGGCTTTATTTTCTTATATATATACCACTTCGTTTTCCTCATGCACTATGCATTTATTCGCACACATAAATTTGTAAACAATGTGATACATGCCTATCTGGGTTCTGCACTCGTGAATCTTGTGGCAGATAGCCGACATGCTAATGCAATTTAAAAAAAAATTGAAATTCAAATACAGGTGGTTTGGGTCGCCTTGCTAACCTTTTAAACCTTTCATATACTCAATACAAAAGTTGAATCTGCTGCATACAATATACATACTAAAATTTGATTATTACAAGATTTAAAAAATGTTTATTACATATGTGGGTTCTTGTCTGTAAAATGGATTCCCCATTTAATTTGTGTAAATCGCCATGAAGGAATGCAAATGGTTCAGAAATGTTTTGAATGGCTTTTTATATCCTGTATAATGCAGTATCATGTCGATTATATCCAGAAAAGTTGTTAATTTGGTGTCACTGATTGCCACTCGTCTTATAATATTTCTTTGGTGGAAATTGAATAGCTCTTTTGTATAGCTCTCTCTTTTAGCCTAGTTTTTGTTATGGCCATCGTATAACAACACAATTGTTCAGTTGTTTTTTTGCGATTCTTATCTGGCAATCTGCCCAATGCCCTGTTTGTTCCGCATCAGACTCGCCAGTTAAATTATTGCGGTCAATGTGACCAGTGCGCAGTTGTGACTTAAATTTCTGCGATACAAGTATAAACGTGGACATAAAAATACACAATCTCTGTATGTGTGCACTATATATATAGTTTTTTTGAATGCACCGTCACGAATGTTGTCATGCTTGAGACACGTCCATAATACAAAGTCAGAGGTTATGGGATTTCATTTGTAAGACCATTGTGGATGACACTGCAAGTACTGCAATAATTTCATATGGCGGCTTCTTTAGTACTGAAAAAAACATGAAAATGTAGTGTATAGGAAATGAAATAGTTTCCTTATGTACATACATACATATTTGTACATTTTAGACTATACGTTGATGATGAGACTTCCATTTCATCATACATCTGCAGCGCGTTATTAACCAATTAAGATAGTCTGAATATTTTTTTTAATCATGCAATAACCAAGATAACGTTAAGGAAAATTCATCACCTCTTTTGGTTTTCTGATAGGCCAGTGAACTTTCTACGAAGCTATAGCATACTTTGTATAGAAATTATAGTTTGATACACCCCTATCTCTTTGACGCTTGGCTTTTTGCCACTTTTCAATGAAAGGCTGCTGGCCATAGCGCCGGCGATTGCATTTTTTTTCTTTTTTGTTACTCCCTCTGAGCAATCTGATAAGCCTGAAAACGCCTCGGATCATCGTTTATCCGACCTGAGGGACCTAAGTGACCTATAGTTTGACCACACCTCGTTAAACCGGTCTGGCCTAGAAAAAAAACCCACTAACGGATGTGTTTACATGTGCACCTGATGATGACTAAGTTATATATATAGAGCCAATACCATGGCTTAATTAATTTGTAAACCATTGTGAAATTTTGCTGAAACAAACCTGTGGAAAAATTATATAATGTCATACATATTTCCCTTGTATGTCTGAAAATATAAGACCTTATGTGACATTAGAATTTTTCCACACAGGAAAGTTTTCAGAATGGGGAATGGGGAATTTGTCTGGTTATTGGAAAACATGTTAATGGACAACATGGTTATTATCACAATGTTCTTGACATGGCAACGATATCATTTTACAAATGTTGATGTACTGATGAAATTTGGATGACAATCGTCTTTCTGTAATTAAATGACCACAATTCTTTAAAAAATAATTAATTTTTTGTTATTCTGCCATTGTTACCAAAACAACATCTAACTTTTAAATATACAACTTGTGCTATTATACTAAATCGTGCTTCACACTTGCTTCCTCGGGCACAATCTGGTTAATTACAAATCTGGCGTATTAAAATTGATTATTTTTCTTCATTTTCCTTAAATTAAAGTTTGCAACACACTCTTGCTAATGAAGTGACTCGATGAAAATTACTTAATAACAGATACGAGAGGGCTATAAGAGAGCGAAAGAGGTTATTTTACACATTTTCGAGATATGTATACGAGTTGGGGAGGGACGTTCATGAAATATTCCACCCCATTCAAAATGCACGTGGCCCTCACGTACTGCCAAGTCGACGTTTTTGGTGCGCATGCGCCCTGCAGTATTGCATTATGACTCCCACTTGACCTTCTCATCGATTTTCTTTGAAAAGCCATTTTTGTCCCCCCTGCAATATAATTCACTCGCTGCTATCCCATTCCCATACACGAAAATGCCACTACAACATATATCGCACTGCACTACACCACTATTCTGCCCTCCATTCCCTAGTTCACTGCCGGGTGCTTATTTAGTGTGAAAGGGGAAAATGCCTGCCTTTGGAGTGGATAAATACAACATCCAACTATTATTCAATCCGTTTGCAAACTGTAAATCCGAGTTTGGAGTTGTTGTTTTTTTTTTTTCCAAACGGATAAAAAAGAGCGAATATTGAACGTTTTAAAAATTCAAACAAAGACTATGTACGTACCAAACTTGGCCATGGCTTCAGAAAAGAAATGCAGCGCACCCTATGAGTAAAATCGATACGTAATTTGCTGGAAACACGTGATAGGCACGTACTATAAATATTCTATGCACGGTTTTGTGCGTGTATTATATGTCAAAAACTCCAAAATTATTATAGTGCAGCTTAAAATATTTGATAATTTGCATAATGGATTGCTTTATGTATATATGGTGTAATATTTACGAATCATGTATGTATAAGTATACGCCATTTTGAAAGATGTTCAAAATGGTGTTTGAAACATGTTTCTTATATAGATTACTATATATACTTGTCACGCATAAATTTGGCAACCAATTTTCACGATGCATATATAGCCATAGAAGTTACTAATGACGTGTTTGAGATTTTTAAAAACTGCAATAATTCACAGAAGGATTATGGAATAGATGTGGCAGCTATATTTAATCTCACCTTGCGAAAAAATATGCATAAATAAGTGATAACCTAAGTGTGGCATCATGCCAAAGTCACCAACATTTTCAGCCGTATATCCTGATGTATCATGCAATAAGCAGCTATATGTACTGGCAACTATATAGATTTTCATGATTCATTGATCACAAATTGGACATGTCTTCTCTAATGGTGTATATATATTTCGGAGAAAGGTGCTAAGTTTGAGCACAAATTGAAATAGGGAATTTTTTGTATCCTATTTAAGTACACATGTACAAATTTTCAATAAATTCCATTAACAAATAACCATTTTATGATTTTTATAAAGTTGGCTTACTTTTTATTGGCCCACCCTGTATATGCTCTGATCTATGCATGCAGTACAGTAGAATGCAGTAAACACATGCACAGGACATGACATGTTTTTTCACTCGGAATATTGGAAGTACATTTCTGTATAAAATATATAAGTTTAAACAACTTTGCAAGGCGATCAACCTTATGGGCAACAGCATATTTATTCATATTTAATTTTCCGTTATTTTAACGAAATAAGCGCATATTTTGTAAGCGGAAATCCTTTTTATCATGCCACAATTAAGTATTGTTTGACCGCTGTTATCTGTTCTCATCTCATCTCTCATCTGCTTTCACCTTCCCTCTTCTCTATCTACTAAAACCAATGGAATTTGTGCCAACAGGTGTTTTCGTATAACCACGTTTAATTTTGTTTATTATTTTTTTTTATTGTAGCAGGTGCAAATGGGCTACGACGGCGAGGCCGGCAGACTTACACGCGTTACCAGACGCTGGAATTGGAGAAGGAGTTTCACACGAACCACTATTTGACGCGGAGACGACGGATAGAAATGGCGCACGCCCTCTGCCTCACGGAAAGGCAGATAAAAATATGGTTTCAAAACAGGAGAATGAAACTGAAGAAGGAAATCCAGGCGATTAAAGAGTTAAATGAACAGGACAAACAATCGACCAAAGGCGGCAGTGTACAGGCGGACGGCGTGCAAGGGGCGGTCAACTAACGACAGTCATGCAGGTAGGACACTTTAGGCCTATTGCGTCGCATTTCACACTGCGCATGCGTCACATTATATGACTGTTCGTCGTGTTTAAACCCCCCCATTGCTTTCCTCATGTGCTTGGGTGCCCCGCATATACGTATATAAACGAATCAAGTTTTGTGAACACGTGGCCACAACCCCTCCGAATGTCGTCGTGGTAGACTGTGCCAATTATATGGCATCTTGATGTGGACTAGACACTATATAACCTAAAATTTCCAGTGAACTTGAAATATGGGATCCGATATAACGCGGTTATCTATCTATGGAACCCAGTTTGATACCTCATATAGTGTTTTGTGAAAGTCTATTTAATTGTGATTTAAATAGTGTGTTCAAATACTCAATTTTTACTCGATATTTGTCTGTCTTTACATGTTCAACCCATTTAGTGTACTCGATGAAATGAGTAAGCTCCACCCCGTTCAGATTTGCCATTGCAAAATAAATAAAATCGTGCAATATATTTCTTGTTATAGATTTTTTATTGAAATTTTCTATTCTCGTCGAAAGTTAGATAATACTGTCATCCCAGGTGTAAAAATTGAATATGGAAAATTCCAAAAATGGTCATATCAGAAATTCAAAATATGTGAAAATATATATATATTATAAATAACCAACAAGAAACCTACAAGTAATACGTCGAGGTTTTCTGTCATCGACATAAAACTCCCATGTCTTTTTATGAAAATTTTATGTATGGAAATAATATGAAATAAACCTTGTGTAATTTTTCCACCTCTGATGACATGAAAGCAACATACATAGTTTGATTAGTGTACAGACAAGTACATTGAAATTTTGTTGCAAGGAGAGCTTAGGCTATATTATATCTAGGTTGAACTTATTAAACTTATTAAGAAAAATACATGGTTCACGTGTATGAATAGTGATTAGTCTTCTTCTATTGGACGGGCAAATCTGGTAATTTGTGCTGGCCAATGACAAACAGGGAACTAATTTCTATTCACGTGAAAGAATAGAAAAAAATGTCAGCTTTCTGTATGGTGGTATCACATTTCGTTATCTCTGTTGTTGGATAATATAGTGAGCTAAGTACTCATACCGTGAAATAAATGTATCTTCGACACAGTGAATACCAATGACTGGACCTGTGTATTTTATCGTAATACTGACATTTTATCTGATGAGTATTATGTATATAACGGATCCTTTTCATGGACATAATACAGGGCATGCATTTTCCTAAATACACCACCGTTGTATCTCGTCGGCTGGTGACGTCAGAGAGCACTGAGTTGGTCGATATTTCGCATTAAATTAAATCCAAGAAATGAAATGAAATAAAGCTTCTTCTTTATCTCAATTGAGCACTTAACCCGTTCGTTGTACGTTTTATAGTATACGCGCTGCTTGCATATTTATAGCCTCCTCCACGCTTTCATTCTTAAATACATTTTCGCTCTGCGCACTCTGATTGGAGGACATTTGGCGCGTTGAAAATGGCGCGAATTAGGTGCTTCTATCTTTCAAGATTTCTAAAATGAGCATTATATAGCAATCTTGTTTCTAAAAGTCATTATACTAGTTATAGATGTACGGAGCCACTAAAGTTTTGCAACTAAAAAAATTTTACCTAAATTTGGTTCAACTAATGTTTTACAACTAAAACAAATTTTACCTAAATTTGGTTTAATTAATGATCTACACCTAAATTTACACCTAACCTAACCTAACCACCTGATTGATGTTATAGTTGAACTGATGTTAGTTGAAAATTTGTTTAGTTGAAGATTTCAATTGTAAACCCTTCAGTTGTACCATTTTAGTTGAAGAAATTTAGTTGAAACTGCCTGCTACCATAGAGGTACTGTATACCTAAATGCAGTAGTATATTCTGATATATTTACAAAAGTTGGACAAATGATGTCACATGTATGGAAAATGCCACGCACAGAAATTGGACTTAGCCATATATACATGTGCACTTATCATTTTTGTATTGTAATGTACATGCATTGTATACATGTAGATGAGACATATATGGCCCTATGCATAATTTTCCACCATCCATGAACATTATTATAAAACTCAAAATTGTAACACACGAAATGAAACCTCTAATATAAGCATCAATCAATGTATAGTTTAAACGCATTCATCATATATATTATATTGAATCCATTGCTCATGGTATACGTATACTGCTTATAATGTTAACTTTATCACTGTAAACCTTTAGCATTGCATTGTTCCCAGTTCTGGTTATTATTCTATCGTTGGTGAAAGCGATAAATTGTTTGATAAGCGTCGTTGAGAGGTCAGCTAAGCGATCTATTATTCTGTGGTTTTTCTCTCGTTGAAAACCTATTTTTTCTACACGTTTTAAGATAAATATATCAATGGCGGAATCTGTCAGTATATGGAAATGCGCAGGTTTAGAATGCGGTTCCTAAAGAGCAGTGAAGCCGAAATATTTATTAAAATGACCACAGTCCACTCGGAATAATATTTCATCCCCTAAAAGCACGAATGATGAATGCTCGCCAATTTGTCCTGAGACTCGTTTTTCCATTTTAAAATTCGTAAAACACCCTCGTCCTTTCCTCTACCTATAAATAAATGTTTTAGCACGCCTTATTTCCAACCTTTTTTTAGTGCAACTCGGTGTAGATCGTATATACATGGGTGGAATAATTTGGCTACTTTTTTAAAAAAGGAACTGTAATTACTCATGAGGTTATATACACATTTCAACTCCCTTTTTGGGACCCATGATAAGTGTCCTATATTTCATTCGCTGTTAAACACAGTATATACATTCTGTATACACAGACATTCATATTTTTATTCGCATTTATAAGTATTTAGAAATTGAATTTAGACAAATGTAAGCACATTTTGAATGTGTTAAAAAGGTTGTGGAGCACCAAACAGATGATTACTTTAATTATAGATCCTGTAAAGTCATTGAAATTTTAATTTTATTATTATTAACGTTATGACGGGGGTTCCAAAGTGGCCTTTTATGAGCACAAAACATTTCACATTTTTCAAATCGGGCCATAAAGAATTTATTTTTGTTTTTATTTGATAATGTAATCACTAAAATACCACGAACAGTCCAGTTTAAGTTTAAGATGACACCCAATATCGTGGGTAAGTTTTATCCTGTTTGTTTGTTAATCATAAAAAATGCAGAAATAATTCGACTAACGCCCGAATTGCATACGCATTTCAGGGGAGTAGGTCGCATTTTCATTAAATTTATATTTTTCATTTTTAGCCCTCGTATGACGGCTGAGTTATCCCCATCTTGTCTTTTCTAAACTCCTCGCCCTTAAAATAAAACTTTCTTATACAAAATACCACAAGAAAGCAGCATATTTCTGCCGTTGTTGGTTTTTTTTGGGCGAATTCGCGTTTGTGTCTCCCCCTCAGCAGGATTAATGTACCTGGACGTGAGATAGTAATCGATAATAGTACTATTAACATAGCCGCTGTAACTTATGCCTCAACGAACGTCATTGGCTGAAAAGGGCGAGCAAGTACACTAGGGGGCGTGGCGGAGGGGGATCGCACTACTTTCGAGCGTAATGGCGGCGGCTCGCAACGCCGCCTTCTGTCAAATGCTGCCAACATGCAAGCTAGTACTTTTTGTTTTGTTTTAGATCTATAGTACTACATTTACGAAGGTGCTTTTCTGATAAATTTAATTCAATCACTATAAACATCCTCTTATCTGTCCTGATTTGGACTCGATGCTGGGTGGTTAAGTGAAGCCGGTTAATCCGGAGTTTATAGAAAACACTTATTCACATATTCACTTTCATGGTAACATGTCTTATTAATATTTATGAACAACGTATTAAGTTTACAAAATTAACATACGTATTTTTTTTTTTTAAACACTATCTTTAAAAATTGTCCAAAATCATAGCAATCAAAACGGATTATTTTGCAAACACATTCTAGATGAATGAAAGTATTATACATGTCCACAGTTGTGTATATTTAGGAACTGCTGGAATATATATTTATAAAATACCTGTATGTGAAATGTGACAGTGTTTCAGTGTACTATATATACACGAGGTAAAACAAAAGAGGGTTTAATCCCACGTGGTCATGGCAAGATGGACGCTGCGGGATGTCTAGGCTACACACGGCGTAATGGCCACTTAAACGTCATAAAGATAATGGCAACTTGAATTTTGTCTGTTTTTTAATATCATAAAAATAAAAATATGGGAGCTTAATAGCCGACATGAATGACAGGAGATGCTTCAGTTATTCTGGGCGGCGTCACTGAGACGAAACACGTATAAATAGTCAATCTGTTGACCTAATGAAATGATAAATTTGTGTAAACAAATGACAGAAAAAAAGCAAACAATTGATTTTTGCATTGGTTATAATGTGGAGGTTTTCAGAAAAATATGTTGACAGCCTTTAATGTACATGGGAACAGGTTTTGTTTTTATCAAACCCAAAGCGGTGACTATAAAGAAACGAGGCCTGACCGTTAAATTAACCGCCGAATAAATTTAACAAATGGTACAACCGAATTATATGTACGACTTGAATTGTTTAATGAATACATAATCGCAAATAAAAACATATGGTTTGTTACGCATACCGTATTCTAATTAATTAATTGGGCTTGGTGCAACTTGTGCACAGTCAACTCTGATTAGAAATTCACTTCATGTAAGACGGTTTAATTGTACAAATATTTAATTTAATCGATCAAGAGTCACTTCGAGTTAATTTTTGTTTAAATCCTTGGACGATTATCATTATAGAAGAGAATCACTTCATGCTAAAACTATTGTAAACATGTTATTTGTAAACGTTTTTAATGAAAATTATGTTTGAATGCTAATATGTTCGTGATGCCGACATAGTGATATTAAACCAGTAAAATATATCCTCGAAAAATGTATTACAAACTGTCAAAACAGATTACAGATAAAGGCAAAAACAACGTTTCAAATTAATTTCAACTTTCAATTAATAACCAGCCAATTAATTTTCAAGAAAGTATGACGATAACCTTATAATCGTACACTTTGACTCGTGTATCTTACATGCACATATGCTGTTTTTTGTGCTTTTTATCATTATATATATATAGAGCTTAGTGATTTTCTCAAGTATATGAAACGTTGTTATACGCCTTTTAATTAAACTTCTGTTGAGATTTGCATTCCCCTTGACGGATAACCTTATAAAAATCGGCCTTGTCCTTAATTCTGAAGCACGTATCCGTGGCCAAAAAACTTCAGTTTTTCAATTGTGGTTGTAAACAAGGCAAAATTGGTCGTACAGTAACTTAAAGAAGATCTTTCTAAGGATATATTTTTGGCTTTATAAGATGATCAAGATTTTAAGGTTGTACAGATAAAAGTTATAATCACAAATTTGCTCGGACTAATATGTATCTAATACATATCTGTAAACTCCATCTGGACCTTTAGAGGTTGTCGAACTTTCATTACGTTGTGGTTTCTTTTTGAGGGGGTGGGGATAGTGTTCTCTGCATATTTGTCCTTATGGAATCGGCGATTTTCTCCCCTTTTGTCTTTGTCCATAAATCTGTCGTGAAATTTTTTTTGGCCATTTGTGCCGCAGATTGTATTTAGATAGGTTTCGAGTGTACGAGCCTGGGTTTGTGTAGTTGTTGGCTGCGGTCGAGGGGACTTAGGGGGGATGGAATTGGGGACCATTAGATCCGGTTTTCATGTCACATGACCTGAGGCCTGCCAAGCATGACTCATCTTGCATGCCGCATCTCTGCATTTGGCTGTGCTGAATGTATACACACGCCTTGAATAAGAAATATTGTCCGTTTATGCTCTTGTTGAAGCGCCGTAGCCATTAATTCTGCCGTATTGAAGTTTTTGGCTGTATCTGGGAAACTACTCAAGATAGAACCAAACTGTAAACGAGAAGTTTCTTCGTTTTTTAACGCTGCATCGACTCCTGAAAATTAAACCTCCTGAAAACCACATTGTGCCTCGATAATCCTTTGTCGAGTTATGACAACAGTTTTAGTGTGTTGATTATGTCCAGTTTTTGAAAACTATTCTTTAATTGGATAGCCATAACAGAGCTATAGCCATTACACAATCTCACATAAGGATGGTTAATTTAAGAAGTTTAGAATTTCTCAACTTCCTGTCACGTGGTCGTCTAGACAACAGTCGCACTTTGGTTTAGGATATATAGTTGGAAACTGTATACTTGGGAGACTCGGTTATGTATAGCGACCTGGATGGACAAATTATATAATCTCACATGCACTGAATATGTGATCGTTTGGACACAATTGTCCAATATATGTTTAAATTTCTGATATACTCTTAGGTGCCCATATATGATTTTCCCATCCGGGATTGGATAACATGAGCATGAATTTCCCCTCAAATTTCAAGTTTTTAAGGTCTTGTGACACTTTTTTTTCCTCCAAAAAAGGTCAAATGGGGTCGGATGTGCGCTCCCCTAAACACACATTTGCGACAAAGAATTTCAATAGGGTGTCCGGTGTACCCCCAACACCTAATTTTCACGCTGCTTTTCGCGTTTTGGGTCAAGAATGAGGAACATTTTTGAGCAAATCCGGCCTTTGTGGAAGCCATCCTGCACGATGTTCATATCCACCCCCAAAGCCAGAGCTCGAACATAAGGTTTTCCTGTATATCGTATTATCCCTGCAGTATATTTAACGGCGGATTAAATAACCGTGTCAAAAACCCCGGCACACCAAACAAGGGAAAACACCCCCGGAAAATATTTTCATTCGTTGTTTTCTCACCAGATGTACTCGCAAACGCCTCTGGATTCGAGGGTTTTTTTGGAGGCAGGGTACGGTGCCCCACAAAGGGACGTGGGTCACGCTATACCCAACTATTCGTTTTCGGTGCATTTGACATTTGGGCAGAGACAAATGGGATTTAGGGGGTAATTGTTGCGTGACCGTCGGGATTCTGGCCCAACTTTTTGAGCCATTTATCAAACGGGAATGGCGGCTGGCCCGGCCCATTTGTCACTCAGTTACTAATGTCATTTTCTTTGCCAAAGTTCGCCATTTTATCCCTTGTTTTGCCGGGCTTTATCTAAGATTACCCCCTAGGTGTCTCTGTATGTTTACCCCCCTCAACCCCCGCGGGTCTAGGTAGCCTTCGCACGTGCATGGGACATCGTGGCCACGAATTTTTATGGGAGGACCCCCAGACGTTTGGAATTTCTGTCCCTAGGGTGTTCTTGAGAGAAATGAGACATTGGGAGGAGAAATAAAATTGTTGTCGTTGTATTATATAAAAATGCTTAAGAAGGTATGGGAAAAAATTGTTTGTGGACAAAGAAAAAGTCAGACATCATATACGAAAAGTATTCTGTATAACTTCTGAATTTTAAGCAAATGTACATCAGGTTTCCCCAGATCTGCGTTCTGGAATTGTCAGGGAATTTAGATAGACAACAATGTAATAGTCAGGGAAAAATGTTTTGTTTTAAAAAACGTGATTTGCATTCACATAACCATGCAGTTATTATAGTTTCCCTATGGGAGTAGTACATCTATGGGGAATTCCCCTTTTAACTATAATCTTTTAACAACTGGGTTATTTTACACGTCTTAACCAAAGATTTGAACATTAAGGCGTATTCATGTTTAAATTAACATTACATGGCATAGGTTCATGTGGCCTTTGCATTTCAATTCATATTTTGGCACCATGGTATACCATCCATCATTGAGTTTATAATGAGGAAATTGTTTTCTTGACATATAATAAATTAGTTTTTTTTTCGCTCAGTGATCCCTAGCGAATACCGTTAGGTTTAATATAATACACCAAGTTCATTTCATGTTTTTCGAGATAGGCGCCCCCTAGTGACTTGTATTTTCTGTAGAAAATTCCTGCTCATTTCGCATTTTTTTTCTTCTTCTTTTTATGCATATATATTATGTGTTCACGTTCGGGATGACATTAATTACGAACGAGGCCCATTTGCCAGTGAAATATGGCTAAAACGGTGGCCTTTTTAAATTGAAATGGGATTTGCAGCATATTGGCCTGGGATGGCGAGATGATTAAATACGCAAAAGCTCTTGATATGATTAAAAGGAGTTGTAAGACAAGGGGCAAAAACATATCCGAGTATAATTTTTAGAAAAAAGATGAATTGCTAATGTCTAAGCCAGCATGTCTTTCAATTTGACAAATAATATAAAACCCGCCCAAGAAGAAATATATACGAATATAATAAATGAGGGGAAATTTCAAGAGGTCGTCAGCTGGCGCCCTCTGGCAGATTCTTGAGCAAACTGGAAAATCCGCCATCCTGACGTCTTTGCAACGACGTACGTGGGCAGTCGTAAAAATATATGGTCGTGCCCCCATTTTTTTTTTTTTTTTACAATAACACGTAAAAAACATGTTTCTTCAGGCTCGTCAACCATGAGGCATACGAGGGTAAGAAAAATGCGCCTTTTCTCGCTAGTCAACAAATTTCTATCTTTGGAAAAGCCTGTGCGTTCATAAACAACCCATTATTTGTCTCGCCATAGGCTTAAGCCGAAAAATAATCCTTGGCAGTTTAAATGTAGCGTACTTCCCTTGTATATGTTTCCCGTTGCGTCAAACTCTGGTTGTAGATTTAATCGGCGATTAAAACTCCTTATCGCAATCGACGCTATATTACCATTGATTAAGACGATTTTTGTTTTTGGACGCCCAGCTTGGTCACACCTGTGTAAAAAGGTGTTTTATTGGCAGTTTTATGGCCAAGTGGCTCGTAAAACTCAGTTGTTTATATTCGTGACTAAGTAAGTGGTTAATAATTCGTGTTATTAAAACCACCGCAAAACTGTAATGTACCCACATAAAAATAAAATAAAAATCCGGTTTAAATGGCGTATAACGCGTGCGGGGGGTGCTCGGGTCACTTAGGGGGCCTAATAGCCCTCGCCGTGAGGACAGGGGGTCATAAATGGGGCCATAAAAATGTTATCAGGAACGGTTGTAGGTGAGCGGTTATGGCGAATTAATTGCCCGTTTGCGAAGCGTGGTTGTACTAGGGGGCGCTGCACTGGTTTTCTACAAACAATGGCCGCCGTGACCAACTATTTAGTTAAAAACCTTATACTTTTCTTGAAAGTCTGGCTGGGTTCTTAAATCTACTTAAAAATGAGTTATACAGTGCCCTCCCCTTATCCAGCTCTCCGTCTCAACCGGCGGTTCCATCAATGAAATTGCCTTATATATATATATATATATAGGTACACTTCTGCAGGACGCATTCATTTTTCAGAATTTATAGTATATAAATAGATGTTACTTAAGTGTATTTTATTATAATTCAGTTTGTTATAAACTCCTTATTAACCGGCTATATATTCTGTGTATGGATCAGGGCTCTGATTGGCCAATATGGAAACAACCAATAGGCGATGGCATTGGGTGCACATGTGTTTCAGAATTTATTTTAAACAAGTTACCATCATAAGCTAAATGTGTTACTTTTTAGGATGTTTTATTAATTTTATTATTCTTATATAAACCCCAGATTAACCGGCATTCTCTCAAACAACCATCAGTCACATACAGGACGGATAAGAGGGGTTGTACTGTGTGCTTTCATTGGCGTATATACAATGGAATAGCCAATCACAGTCAATTTTAAAATGTATCCAAACTGCGAAGATGTGATTAACAATGATCTTGTTACATGCATGTACACGGATTAGCATATTTATAAATTATCACACGCACAAAAATGAAAGTGGATATTGTTTTATTGGATTATATAAACGGTTTTTTGTGTAATTTTACGCCCTCTATACATAATTATTACGACGATTTGGTTGATTTTTAGCTTCCACTTGTGTGATATGCACTCGTCGACCATGTTGGCATTTTAATAATCTATTGAGACTCGTTTTCCTTACAAACGTGCAATTAAACGTCAAATAATTGCCGAAAACAGTACTCGAAGGGGGTATGGAGGATTGGATTTTCTTACGTCGTACTTTTAATGCGTAAATTGTTCCAATGATATTCAGTTGATTCGGGGGATGCCGACTATATAGCAATAAAAATTGTGAGTAATCGTAGCTTCACGCGTATTTTGTAATTAACTTTTAAACACTAGAACGCAATTAGCATTATGGCAGAAGGCAAGGGAGAACGGCGCGACTGCATTATTTTGTCGACGTTTTATGAGCAGTATTATAATAATTTCTGTCCTAGATGTGATGCGCCTTGTTTAAAAGCCATTAAACAGCGTTTTTCTCACGCAATTCCCGTTAATTAGCCACTCTTCTACAGCTCCAAAGTTCAATGGTTGTGGCTTTTTCGCACCATTTGCTTGGACGCCATCTTGGATGTGACGTCCATGTCCCATTGGTTGCCATGTTATGGCGCTTCTCTTTGGGCTGTTGACTGGCAAATCACTTTTGAATGTTCATCATTGGCTGGACAATGAACATTTTAGCGTTATTATTTTATACACAAGGTTCATCTAGACCTCCATGGAATACCATGATTTGTCAATGAAATTCGATAGACATCCATGGACTAGTCAGGGAAATTCAGCATTTGCGTCCACATAGTGTTGTAATTAATAAACATTGAAGATAATGTTGACCCAAAAGTTTGTAAACAAGGGCTTGATGGTGGTGAAAATGTTTGTATCCCTGGGCCACTCACCTCAGCGTTGTGGTTTTCAAAATCTACGAAACCTGTTATTGTCTCTCATTAAACTTGCTTTAAAGTAGGCCTAAACGTTATGCATTCACCTGCGTGCGATGTAATTGCGTTTTGCAAAATTCCTAAATTTTTCCACTGTCTTTTTTTTTTACTTTGTTTTTGGTCGCAAATTATGGAGAGAAAAAAACTGATTTTTTGGTATGCGCGTCCTGGAGAGCTGAGATTTTCTCGGCCATTGTTTCGAATTCTACTTCATGTAGGCCAACGTTTTTGGCATGTCCTTCTGAACAGGTGACATTTGACTCTATCTGCTATACGAATGTCAAATGTCACCTGTTCTGTTGTATATATGGTCAGTCACCGCGTTTTCTAAAAATAATTGAACTTGTCAAGGTTTCATAACCAGATGTCAACCGTGACGTCATGAGGTTTGCAAGTGGCTATGACCAAAAACAACTATCTTTGTCCCTTAGAATGGTGCTGGTGGCCTATATGTTATATATACAAAATTTAGTGTTCAGTATACATGTAAAACATTGTTTCTGACCACTCTCATATCTGAAAGATAAAACTTAAATTTATACGTTCTAATGGTATTCTTTTTTAAATAACTCCATGTATACGTTTTCAATATTTCCATATTTACTGACAATATACCTTTTGAAATATTGTATGCGTTTATCTGGTTTTTTAAATCAGGATTAGGTTTCCCAAAGTATAGGTCTAGTGAAAACGAAAAGCGGGACATGGCGCCACCTACAAATTTCCACCAATCATGGCTGCCTGTTCACCGCGGGACTTTCCATATTCTCGAGCTTGTAAAAGGTCAAGCCACGCGACTTAGCCAGTAGGGGTCTCGCCTTACTTAAGAGAAGCTTATCAAACATGTATTGATCTCTGTCGTAGATACGGCGCTCCAGTCGCCTACACTGTATATATACCCCACCCTAGGGGTCACTTTTTTTTTTTCGCGAATGCGTTTCTAATGATATGTATCAGCTCCAGTGGTCGAATTTTGGCTCTCCTCACAAAAGCACATCTTCTAGCCCCAATATATCAGGGATTAATGGACGACCCCCCCTCCCTACATGACAATACGTGTTAGCCCCGAGTAATTGGATCGAAGGATAAAAGAGAAAGTATTGGGTAGGGATTTTTTTGTTCATGCTGTAGGGGTAAATCATATATATACCGTGTGAGCCCTGGGCCTGCTGTATGCTTGTATAGGGATTAAAGTCAGATTTAATAGGAGAGCTTATTCGCCCGAGGAGATTCCCACCCATAGGACTCGCATGCTTTTTGAGTCGGGAGCTTAAGCCAACGCGCATGCGCACTGCGTTCATGCGGGTGAGTCTTCGGCTTTATTATAGAGAAGTCATTATTCATTCCAGCATCTTAAATGCCAGGCTAATCTCTTAAAGTCGCTGCTCCTAATGCTACCATAATTCCTCCTCGCGTCTTTTATCAGCGAGATCCCATGCTCGGGGTTGCAATATATGAGAAAACTTCACATTTGTTTTAATTTTTCTGCGTGAAATATGGACTTGGCAGCCATTTTGGAGTTGTTGCTTTCATCATTTCGAACGATGATTTCATATTACTACTGCAACACTCCTCCATTTATGGAAAACTGCACATTACACTCTTGATGTGTTTAGCTATGGCGCTCTGCATGTGTGCATTGCGTTTACAATAGAGGCAGTCGTCGACTTACGACCTATACGCGATATATGGCTGTTCGACTTTACGACCGTTTTGTGTGGTTTTTTTATCTATGCAATAAAGAAACTTATCAAAATGTGTTAAGTGCTGACTATTGAAAATGAATTAAATAGAACGTATCAAAATGTAAAAAAAGATTTCAACTTTTAAGTTTTTCATAATGTTTCATTTGATGTTTAAACATTAAGATTTTTCTCATATCCGAACACGCATATAAATATAGTGGTAGTAAATGTAGAGCATTCATGTCGTAATGTAAAATGAATATTTTTAGCGATGTTTGCAAAACTCTAAAGAAAAACAAACGAATAAATTGTAGATGAATTATGTTGGCACAAGATTATACTTTGTTTCACTTGTATTTGCCAAAAATTTGTAAAAATAAAAACAAAACTGTTAATATATATCCAGCCTGTATATATACGTTCATGATGATGGATCCAATGGGTTTATCTACATCATGTATTTTCGTATATAAACTTTCTTTGATAAAAAAAAAATTCCGTTATATTAAATTGATGTGGGCTTGGTTATATATATTGGCAGATAAACCTAAATAGGGGCAACTCATAAAATCCATCACTTTGTCAGTTCTAAACCCTGAAAATGTATAGCAAACTTTTTTTTTTCATCCTACGAAATCAAGGGAGATGATTGGATGGCGTAAAATTGTATCCTTCGAGGGTTACTATTAAACCGGCCCTATAAATAAGGGCAGGATGACACCGTCAATTGTATTTTGAACGTGGAAAACTCCCCTCTGGTGACACTTTTCTTCCCTACTTTGGCGCAAAACGAAGGGTGTGGAAAATTAGAAAGATCAGACGTGTGTGGAGAGAGGGCGGCCATATTGATTAGTTTAAATCTGCAGTCTGAAAGTAACTGATTATGCGGTGGTGGTACTGTATATATGGCGGTTGATGGGGGGGAGAACAGGAGGGGGGATCTGGCTAGGGCTGCACGTGCCTACTCCACTATATATACGTGCATGTATCTTTGGTATGATTTCCGATATAAAATAGTAGACCTTTGGGATCCATATATAGTCATGGCATTTATTTGTCCGTGCTGCCGCTGCTGTCGCAAGATTAATGGTTTGAGCATGGTGAACCCATAATGCACTCTCTAGCAAAAGCTGCGTTTAATCGGCGGAATTTATTAGATGGCCGACTCCATGGCGTACAATACGCAGTCCAGAAATACCTCAGTTATATATATATACACTCGCTATATATCGATTTGGAATGCTTTTTAATGTCGGTTAAGATTTAATGCCGAATTCATGTAGTTTTATAAAAGGGGCGAACAACTGCATGATGGCTGATATTGCACCTCGGTCACACTGTTATTTTCGATAAAGCTCACTAATGAAAGTTGAGAACAATAATGTGTGTGGCATGATGGAATTCAAATTGCGAACATTGTTTTACAAGCACACTGGTATTGGAATCAACATATTCACATGCATGAGACATACATATATACGTTTTTAACATTGTGTGTTTGGAATTTATATCACACATTGCTCTAAAAATCCATGATTACGCGTGTTATGGTGATGTATTCTGATTATATACAGTGCTTGCAATACAACATTTTTAAATAACATGTTATTTAATGTAACATTACATGGCGTATACAATAAATGTATATTTATGTGACATGCTGTATATAATTTGGCCACCCAATTCTGTTGAATTTGGAGGCGCTGAATAGGATAATGAACGGTTCTAAAATGGCGGCCATTTGATTGGTCCAATCAACCCACACTCTGTTTTTCGTTGACCACAGTGTCCAGACCCCCTATGGTCCCTGGCTCATGGGGAGTCCTCCTTTAACCGGTGAACGTATCGCAGTTCACCGTTTTCATGGATGAGGGCGCATTGGTCGCCAATGTGCCTATTGAAAGCCCGCCGAAACCAATCTCCAACTTATAGTAAACAATGGCGGCGCTGGGGCATTTTTTTTTCTCAACTTATTCTAAATCTCCATTCTAATTCCTACACTCTGTTATCCTCTTTCGTTAGATATGCAACTGAAAATGATAAATGATTGGAAGCTAGGAATAAATCATGGCAATTAGATAAGGGCTGCACGAAAAGCTTTGGGGGAAGAAAGGAAAGAAGAAAAAAAAAAAAGCTGGAGCGCTTTAACTGCACAACACCGGGGCCCATATGTGCTAATGCAATGGGGAGTTTCAGAGACACTTCCCTAGTTAAATTATCGATTCTTATAGAGGGCAGGCAATCCGCATTACCAGTCAACAAGACAAGTTTTTGTAAATTAAACGATAAAATAGCCCCAAACGCCATTCGTATAACAACAGCTTGAAACAATCATGGCAATTAGGCAATGGCCTCTCTCAAAGATGTATTTCAGTTTCTGCATTGTGTGATGGCGTATTTTTGTCTTGTGAACCAATCGTGCTTTTTGACTGAAACGTGTGCAATTTATTACTGCTACAGTCGCAAATTCTTTAATTTCTGACAAGCTGTTAGCCACACTTGCTTTAATATATGCTACACGGGCTAATGTATGCCCGGGAACGTGTACTGTCTTCATGGCATCCCCATGTTTTCGAATAATCGATAACTGTGCATTTTCGCTCTGATTCCCTCGCACACTTCCTCCCAACCATCTTCCATAAAATCATTAGCTCGGCTGAATTTATATGTGCTAGTGAAATATTGCAGTTTGCGAGGCGGATTTCCGTCTTTGTAAGTTTGAACGCCAATGGCGCTCGGGCTAATGGACGCCCTCTGGCGGACAAACTGCTTCATATATATACAGCAACCTGAAAACTTTTTATTCGCCAAAATATGCATCGTGTATACTAAAACCAATATATTTCAGATTTCATGGACGTGTAAAAGATGTGCATGAGTATAACATTTGGTGAGAGAAATTTATTGGTATATTTTTATAGACATTTAATTTTCGAATTATGTGTTGATTTTTGTAGACCATGCATTTCTATCATTTGAGATAACTTTAAAAGCGGGATTTCTTTTTTAAGACCTGTTACAATTATTTAAACCATTATATGTGATATCACCTCGGAAAAGTCGATGGAATTATGCTTGCAATTTGTGTTAAACACCTGTTTATGCTTGAATTTATGCATTTCTATGGCATTAATCGAAAAGAATTCTTTATAAGAATTCAAAATAGTATACTGTATTATGGATAAAATACTGAAGTTTTGTGTACGATCTATATAAAACCTATAAATTGTACACAACATCTAACAGTAGCATATCATTTAATCATTTGTTTTTATATGAAAATATTAATAGGTTGTTTTTGTCGATGATATATAAGAAACAGTATCTGACAGCCTTGTAATTTGAATGCATTTGCAGGTAATACGTCTTCCATGTATAGAAACGCATAATATTTCATGGGTTGGATTGGTACCCACCTATAAACCAGCATGAGAATTAATAATTTAATACAGTCAATTTTAAACGAAAATGTCAACTCGAAATTAGATGGGGAATTAAAGGTGCAAATGATATCTAGATGAGTGAAACCGAATTTAAAACGAATGTACTTGGGGCATCTAAATTGCACGCAATTATTCAGATAAGGATGTTCAGTGACACTCGTCGTGCTATTTCGGTATAAATTAGCATTCCCCAACATTATTTCAAGCTTTTTTTTTCCCCGTTCCAGTTGTTATAAGGCTCGGAGGCGAAGCGTCGTAAAATTTGTTGTTACTTGCTCTCCGCTAATTAAATTGAAGCTTTAACATTTGCATAAGTTTCACTTTCATCTGCATACATTATCGCACATAATATGAGGGTTAATCTACGACCACGTGCTTTATAGCGGATGTTATATAAGTAGCACTCTGGTAGGCCAATGGCATGAAGCTAAATTAGATTATACACTGGTGTTCACAAAATCTGTTTGCTTTGCTATCATGCACTCATTATTGACGTTATTATATAATTATCTAAGATGCGTACATTTCTAACACTTAAGTTTGTCTCAATACGTTAACATATGCCGTGAAGTGTTTTTTTTGTAACATTCTGTATTACGTAATATTACATCGGAGGTCCCACACTAATTTGGGAGTTCAATCCTGGGGAATAATGTAACCAAAATGTATTTATGCAGAAGGCTACTTTGAGAGATTGTTTGCAGCCAATTCCCCGTTTCGTGGTTGCTTGCCGGATAGGATCCCTCTTAGTGCGCATGCTCACTTAATCCTTTGGGCTCTGGCATAAGGGACCCAATAGTAATTTACTCGCAAATCAACCATCCGTGTAAAATGCAACGTAGCGTACACATCCATGATTAAAGTTTGTGTACCCGTAGGAATACGTGTGCGTAGGCCTAGTCGTGTTTTATATTTTATGTGCTGTGTGTGATATCAGAAGTTCAAACCCCAGACCCCGAGTATAATTATGAAAAGTGCTGATGGCGCAAACGAAAATATATCCAACCAAGAAAAAAAGGCAATAATGCTGCTATCATTTCTTGTCTGCCAAGATTTGTGGCAGTTTTTTTTATATTTCTTATTTCCTAATAGACCGAATGCAGAGTCAAGACCAAACTGGTTGTTATAGAAATACATAGTCTTGCATCGACCATAAAGTCCAAAAATAATTTTGGAAATAAAATGTTGAAATTTGACGAATGCGTTGTTTTATGCTCCATTTCTTGACATATTTTCATTGTTGTAAATAAATTATAATACGCATGTAAGCATGACATATTTTTGCCAATATGCAAATTACTTTTTCACATGTGGAAAAGTTTAATAAAAACAACATCACTCGGCAATAAAAATCTAAGCAAAAAAGCTGGTCGTTTAGTCATCGTTTAGATGAAATATAGCTAATATGGAAATTGTATAGAATCCTTATTTATATTTAGGGAGTGAAAGCTTGTATAATGCATAATAACCGGTGTTATTTTTCCATACTGTACGACACTGCAATAAAAAATTGAATGCGATTTAATAGAATTTTTTGTGCCACATCTTCCAGACGTGAAACTTCTTTATTTTCTAATAATGCAGCAGTGAGGTGAATAATAATTTTTTTTTTATATTAATATATATATACACCCAATAACTTCTTGTATAATACAAAACGAACTGAAATGTATACGCAGCTTAGATATATTTATGGGACGTGTCAGGAATTTTTTTTGCCTATACGACGAAATAACCCAACACAAATAGTGGGTACAAATTTATTTTGGTACATGGGATCGTATACATACTCTTATGACCTCACAGAAATCTCTTGTATATGTTCATTTCATTGCTTATACTTCGGCAAAAAAAAAAAAAAAAATTAAAAAAATACCCACCATTTTCCCATTTATAAATTTCCCCAAAACCCCTGATTTTATATAAAACGTATTTGTACATGCAGTTTCTAAAATGATGATAAACATTAACTGTCGTTACATGTTTTATTATCATCAAACATGTTTTATCATTCCAAAGTTGAAAATGTTTTGACAGAATTGTCCACGATACAGCAGGGTATTTCTAGACCTACATTTTGGTATTGTCAGGGAAGGGAAAAGTGATTTATTTTGAAAATGCCAGCTATAAAATTCAACGCATTTGACTAGCACTAACTTCCACAAAAATCTAGACCTGCATCTAGAATATGATTAAGGCATTTCTCTTTTAATTTATTCAGGGTATTCCCCTTTTATCACCATTGCACTATATTGGATACATTTCTCAATTGAAGTTTTCATTATAGTGTTTAAGGAAAATATTCCTCCCCTAAACTATATAGTTAATTATTTCAAATGTTATTGAAAGTAATTTCAGTGGTCAGGAAAACTGGAAAAAAAAAATCAAGGGAAATTAGAAATTTCATATCTGCCTGTATATGGGAACTCTGATAAGTGCAAAGTTTCGGAATAGATGTTTTTTGTATTGAAATTTAGAGTTTATTTATAAACTATTATTATTATTGTTGTTATTGTATGTCATAGGTATGGCAACAGCCACTTTTGCAAAAAGTGTTCTGAACTTTCTCCCAACTTTTTGGTAGGTCTTTAATGATAAATGGCAACACAGTGTTATGTGGTGTATATTTCATCCTTGAAGAGTTAATTTATATATAAGGAGCGTCGTTGGAGTAAACTGCGAATGTAATAATCAAGCCCGGTTGGGGGTTATAACTCTGTCTGGATCGAAATGCACCCGTTGTTCAATTAAATGCTCTATCTGTAGTCTGTTACGGGGATTTTCTCACATCAGACAAAGGGAGAACATACGTGCGTGCATCGTTATTATATGAAACAAAACGGGCTAAATGTCTCATATGTATTCAGCAGGGCAAAAATAGGCTGGGGGTGTCTGTCTACTTGTTGGGAGGTCTTCACAGGACCGGAAAATCCGCAAAACTTCTTATTACTGCAAGGTGAATGCAGGGCTTACTGGAAAAATCCCTGATTTTGGGGGATTTGAGCTTGTATCGTTCCCAATTTCCGCTATGGAAACACTACGGCGCTCACTACCGTGGACTTGATTGCCGTCCAGAGGGGAAATTCGGCCCATTGACCACCACTGGACAATGTCCAGAGGGAATGGGCAAAACACGATCATGACTAAATCCTCTGGACACTGACAGGTGGAAAATGCATGGTGATTGGTGAACGACCATCATTAACAGCCCTTCCCTCTAATTAGGCCTTCTGCAGGGGGCGCTCATGTTGTTTTCGATTTGGAAAATTGCACAATCGGCAATTATTCAGAATCGCGCAATTTGTAGCTCTGTTTGTCTCTCCCCCACCCGATTGGCTGCAGGGGAAATTGCTGAAAATGAAGGAGAAATAAATTTCAATCTGCGAGAGAAAACGAATTTTTCCCTTCCTTCCCTGCGTCATCAGTCAGGCAGAAAAATGTTGGATTGGTTTAATTGCGATTAAACCCCCGCTGATGGATGGTGGGGATGGTGGTTGGTCGATGGTTACGCCATCTGGGGGAATCTTATGTTGGGACATAGCCAATTCTCGTGGGGATGTTTTCAACGCAATTGGATACAGTGTATAAATGCTAAATCCCTATAGAGCACACGCCATTAAACTTTAAGCCAAAATTTCTCCCTAGAACATGAACTTGATGTATAAATGCTTGATATTAAAAATATGTTTACTTCTGGAACACACATGTATTTTGACTTACTATAATGCTTATTTCGTAACTTGTATATATGTATAACAGTGTTGGAATATATATTAAGTCAAATATATTGTTGTTACTTTAAAACATAAATTTAAACATGGTTTTTATTTAAAGTTATGAATAATGAGAAAATATACAAATATTTTCAAAAAACATTAATTGGGGAATACTGGGACATGTCCCACTGTACCCCATAATGTTGTGGTCCACTGTACCCCGTAAATCCAATTTGATTTGCATAAAACCTTACAGCTGACCACATGGCTAATTAACATAAACTTTAGTTTGAAATTATAGCTGAATACATACACTCATCAATGATATATTGCAGCATACACCTGGAATAAAAATCCAATTGCGAGTTGAATAATTAATTTTGGTTAATGAAAGAGTGCTGCGTATATACAGCTTCTTTACAAATCATAAGCATTGGGTTGCTGATAAAACCTGATTTTTTAAAGGCGTTGTACCACTGTGCCCCGGTCTTCCATATGTCTCCATTCGTATCTATATGGTCTGTTATATATATTTGGTATATTTTCCGTAATTGGAATTTGTACTGAATTTCTACTTAAGGTGAACTTGGCCCTCAACTCCAATGTTCATGCTTTTGCATGCTATATGTATTCTAGCTGCATATATTGTACATGCATACATATGTAACTCAATCCATTCAACGCAATGTGCGCTTATCACATTTAAATGTACGATTGTTAATTTATAGTCCATTTACGCCACTTCTGTTGACTTTTGATAATTTATAAACAATTGCTCGGCTATAATTTAAATTTGAATCGCTTACTATATAGCATTTGGTCGAGCTGCTTCAGAAAGTTGAACTAGGCAATAGAATCCTTTGATTTGACAACCATAACTGTTAACCCCATCACCTTTTAACAATGTTTTCAGAGTTTATCTACGTACATATCAGCAATAATAGTAAACTAACTCGAAAACCCATTCATAAATTGGATCTTCGCTTGCTGTTTATATACAAACTTGAAAACGAGGCTCATACAGTAGGCAATGCAAAGAAAAATAAACATGCCATTATTTTAAATATCAATCAAATCTGGAACATACATATATGTTCAATGTTGGGTTGTATCACTAATGAATCTTGAGGTGGTATAAATTTCGCATGCACATAGTATATATTGATATGCAGTTTGGCGGCCATATTTGTTTCGTGTTCTACGGACATTAGTCTGGCAAAGGGTGTCCCTCTCGTGTTATTTATTTTTCTATGGCGTTTATTGTTTCCTGGTGGTTTTTCAAGCAGACGGCCATAAAAGCGAATACGGCATCATTGACCTACATGGCAATAATTTGGGGAGTGAACTGTTTAATGCCTAAATATGACGCGTGACGTCACGAGTGCGTCGCCCCTGCGTTTTCCACCGGTGCAAGTGCCCAATAAAATTTGATGGTTATGCGCTTTTCCATTGAGGGAGTCACGGTCACGGCCAAGGCCTTGCGACTAACCCATTCTGTAAAATCCGCCCTTAATTGTTCTTTTATGGGTCGTATCTTTTGTTCGTGGGTTCCTACAGACCGATAACGTTGTACACAGCCCCCCTGAAGGAGGAGACACTCGACATTATACATGGATATGATGGGCAATAATAGAGCTACAAAGGGGCTTCTATACGACGTCATAAAAGGAAATGGGACCATTTCGGGCTCCTTTACCTGCAGGCGCCCTCTGGTGGCCACTTTTAGGCACTTCAAGAAGGGCTTGAAGACCTTGGCCTTGCCAAACGCCATCTAGTGGCCTTTCGAGGAAACTGAAACTTTTGGATACATGAAAATGTTTTCCCCCTCAAAAGTTTCGAAACTTAACATGTTTTTATAGTTTTTCTTTGCATCCAGACTTGCTTTTTTTCTGGTTTCTGTATGATGTTTATTCTCTGCAGGAGTTATCACAGTTTTGGTATGAATTTATGTAGACAATTCTGTATTGCTTGCATAAAGCCAACGTTTTCCTATTATAAATACGGCATTTTTCTTTCTTTCCATTAAGCATGAATAAAGATCTGTCTTCAGCAATAATTAAATGCCAAATAAAAATAATGGAAATCCTAAAGTTTGTGAATTAGTGCGAAAAACATTTTATTAAGAGTTAATTTAGCTATATATGAGCAGGCTCATTTCGCTTTTCCCAATGCGTTTTAATTGGTAGACGCACGTTTATATCGAATATTCATGTATCCCATTTGCTTTACGTTGGATAATTAACTCGTTAAAATACCGCAACACCAGATTACATTCTAAAAGTAATTAAAAACGTGTCGTAGTTTTTCTATATATTTTTTTCTCTCGTTCAACGCTTCTACGCATGCGCAATCGATTCTCGGAATTGCGTTTGTATATATGTATATTAGTCTCCAAAAGCAGGTGGACGATTGCACAAATCCAGGAAATATAACTTCGTGGTAAAATTCGCAACATTTGCACATGTGTATATACGCAATTTAGATTTCTTCAGAGTTCTGTATAAAGCAAAATTGATACTTTATGATGGTGACGTACAAAGATTTTAGATACTATATACCGAAAATACATTGAATAATGAACATGTAACACAGCATGCTTTGCACATGTTCAATATCCAACAATTAAAACTATGATGACACTATGAACAAAACTGCATGCATGCATAGTGTATATTGTTTTTGCTTTATGTATGCTTGTATGTTCAGAAAATTAATGATCAACAAACCAATTGAAGTCCTTAATGAGTTTTTCAAAAATACATGTTTTTCTTCCTGTAATAATTATATACGTATAATTTAATATAACATGTATATTCAAGTAACTTTATTTGCAATTATCTGTAAATTTAAATCATCATTGAATCGATGCTATATTGTTCATGAGGACAGTACATATAGTACATCTGCATGTATATATACAGGGTGGGCCAATAAAAAGTAAGCCAACTTTATAAAAATCTTCAAATGGTTATTTGTTAATGGAATTTATTGAAAATTTGTACATGTGTACTTAAGTAGGATACAAAAAAATTCCCTATTTTAATTTGTGTTCAAAGTTAGCACCTTTCTCCGGAAACAGTTTCAAAAATTGCCTATATATATAGCACATGTAATTTTTCGTTTTACGCAAAAAACTTATCGCGGTTCATTCTTCTTCAGTGAAAGCCAAATTCGAATGATTACCTCATTAAAAAAGAACGTGAACGAGGGTAATTCGAAAGTAAAGAGAAAAAACAATGTATATTTGTACAAATTTTCATTATTTCCACTAACAAATAATTTCTTTATGATTTTTATAAAGTTGGCTTACTTTTTATTGCCCACCCTGTAGTATATTGCTGCCATCTCGCCATTTATAGGAATGGAAAACTTTCTGCTAAACTTTTAAAGGAGATTAAAATGTTAAAGTATATAAAAGTTGTAAGCCATACAAGTCAGGAATATAAATCGTCACTTAGAAATATATAAGGCGAGAAAGCTAAATTCACCTTTTTAATAAAGAAATGTGATGTGGAAGTCAGCCGTGTTCTATCGATTTATGTGGGCCTCTCTATTGTCTGAATTAGTTAGCCTGGGTTTTGAATTTATGTGGGCAAGATTTGCTAGACGTCCCAAAACACTCTGGGCTTTTGTATAACGAATGCCTATTGGTAGACGACATTATAGGGGCTTTCCTATGCACATGTATATGCAAACCCCTCTTTCAAGGCAGAATATTGCGCTTATTGTGTTCAAAATAATTAGTGTTGCAATTAAAAAAAAAAAAAGACGAGCCTTTTCAATAGGCCTAGCTTTTGTGCGACTTTCTCTCTCCTATTAAGTTTCTGCCCCATTCATCACAGGCATGCGTAATAAAGCTTAATGAAAATTAATGCCTGAGATTTTTGAAGCAAATAAACCATTCTTCCTTATAAATTCTTGAGGAGGGAAAAAAAGGAATTTAATCCCTAAGTGCATACTCACTTTTCTATAGGAAGAAATTGGTTTAGCCTAGGCTTGTGTATACTTATTTACCCAATGGACTTAAGCCCTAAGCTTCGTGCAGCAAAATCAATCTACTTTTTTAGGTGATAAAAGTTTAGTGGAATTAAGCTGAATAATGCAGAATCGTCGCATACGTTTTTCATTGTTGTTGTGAGTTTGGGCTAGCATAAACGAAATTAGGAGAAATGCAATTAATTTTATAAATGTTTTTTCTTTTTATACTATCATTTTGTATAGTAGAGATTTTTCTAAGAAAGGAATGTGTTTTTTGTGCGCTTCATATAAAAATTTGCTTCTAAGGATATTCTGAACATGTTTTCCCAAATTCACTTTAACAATGCAAATGATAGAAAATGATTTAATTTGAGGTATAATTTTCATGCAATTTACAGTGGGGTAATGCATACAAAGAGAGTGTATGTGATTTACGCGAGCATTTGTAAGTTTTATCTTCCTCTATTTCCATAATTAAGTGTGCTCACGAGATTTCTCGTTTATGTGAAAGCCCGTGGTTTGAACTATACCTGTATACAAACTCTTGTGAAATATATCAAAGGAATATTACACATTTTATACAGCTTTAAAATATTATACACGTATCTGCCTATATGTTCAACCATAAAAACCTGGTCAAATTCAATATGTGAGCAGCTTGTGAATCTTTCTTCCTCTTTAAGATATTTAGAGGAAATATGTAAGAAATTTATATAAAGGTCAACGTTCTCCTCACTAAAAATCAACATTTCATCCTCTAAATTTGCAATGAAAAATCGTTTCTGCAAAGCAGGGGTATACGCATGGTCGATATAGCGCCGAATTTGAGACGCCCTGCATGTCGCGTATGAAATATTGTGAATTTCATTTGCAAAGACAATGCGTTCGTGAAATTGTACGTAAAAATCCATATGGAAATTCCTATCCGGAATGGTATATGCGTTTGATGGATATTTTTCCATTTTCAAGATGGCTGCCGCCTGGTGCGCCATTACTTCCGAGCCAGCCGAGTGGAAATGCACGGCGAAATTTATATGAAACCGTCGAAACATAAGCTCGCAATATGGGGCCCAAGCCGAGCGAGGATTTTTCGACTTTTTTCAAATATTTCTTCTGGTTTTCCTTCCTTTTCTTACTAGACGTTAGGGCTAACTTGGCTGTCCTGGAGCGGAAAGACGCCATTGAATTATGCCATCTTCTGCTTGAATGAAGCCTCCAACCCCAAAAACCTCGCTTTTTCCGCTCGAAACCCTATACGGGACTATGCTGCACAAAATGAAAAATTCACTATCAATCTACATGTGTCCATTGTAATTTAAAAAAGAAACCCATTTTGGACGTCCGATTCTGCTGTGCCAAATTAATGCTGCAATATGCGGAATTACGTTCGTACGAACCAGAAGCGCCATAACTTTTTCATGCGAATGACACCGTTTTTTTCTAACATTTTTATAGTTTCCTTAATTCTTTCTCTTTCCTAGCTCATGCTTTAATTTTCAATCGAAAGCTGCATGATTATAATTCGTGTTAGAAGTTTGTAACATTCCACATTTGTGAACAAATAAAAGTTGAATATCCACTTTGTTGACGTAATATATAATGTTGACAATTTTTAATCAAACTATAGCAACCATATACCATGTAGAGAGACAACTTTTTTAACAAGGTTCCAAAGCGAACCTTTTGCAAAATATACATCCCTTTGAGGTATACACGTTGCGGAATGGCCAGAGTGGCAGGTTAATTGCCTGATGGCTGGAGGGCCCCCTTAAACATTAGACTATGTGTGTTAAAAATCATAATGATGTTCTTAATAGCAAATAATATACATTTAAGTTGCAAAAAAATACAATTTATTTTTACCGTTTTTCCACTAATAATTTCTGAAAATCTTTATTTATTTCTTGTAATATATTAAAAATTGAGTAAAAATATATTTTTGGTAAATAGTTTGGGGTGGCCCACTCTGTATCCTGGCGACCAATATATACTACCCCAGCCCGCCATAGACAGGTAACAGTATTTTGAACTTCAAAAGGTTCTATATGATATATAGTTTTTTTAGAGTGCACTATATAGGTTTCTTATGTCATGCATATATATATCATTATAAAGTGAAAATTTATTTTGGCCAAAACTTTGATTACATATAGTTTTCGGTAAGCGACAAATATCTGTTCATGTGATACAACAATGTTACTGAACAAAGAAAAGCATGTCCTGTAATTAAACGTTGGTGCATCCTTATGTCCGTGTATGAACTATAATTCACTGCTTTAACATTGGTATGGAAAATTAAATTATTTCTATTTCTATACATGTCCTCGTCTTTCTCTCTTGCATGCATTTTTCGAGTAATTGATTTAGCTGTGGTATGCAAAGCATAGTGCATTTATTACATTTCTTATTCTCCCCCAAATCCTCCTCTATACATCCTTCCTCCCCCATTTCCAAAATTTGCATTTTCTCCCTATATACTGCAGTTGTTCATCAACGCATTGCATTCGGTTATCATGAGCTATAGCGAAATTCATTTGCTTTTTAGATCACCCTCAACCCCCCTCCCCCCTCTTAACTTCATCCCTTCTCAAATCCTTTGTTCCTACTTAGATGTATACTCTCGTCAAGGAATATTGGACTTGCCGAATTCAACTAGGGAAATTCAGGATTGCCATGATTTCGTATACAGAAGCTCTTTTGCTAGAAATACACGAGTATGAATATACTCTTTGCAAACTTCCAGATTCGTCTTCTTCCTTTTGTACGTGAGCCTGGCTTTGAGAATTATACGACTGTAAGGAAATCTCTGGAGTGCATGCAAATCTACTAAATTAAAATCCTGAATTTAATCTCAAAGGAGATTAAATGCATTCCCTCCAATTGGCACCTATCTGAGGCATGCACTTTAACAAACCTAATAAAAGGTTTTAACGCTTGCCCATATTTAGTTGGTGGGGTAATATGCACTGCCTCGGTTTGTCTATTGCTGCCATTTAGGCCTACTTTAACTGCTGTAATCAGAATCATGTGTGGTGTATAATATCCCCATTCGCGGGATGAAATTTATTTCGCTATTTAATTTCCTTTGGAAACGTTTAATTTCAAACAAGAATCTCATTTCTGCGAATTGCATTCCCATTGGATGAAGTGGTGTTTGCAGAAACTAAAAAAAGATGGTAAAATTTTCAGTGACTTTATCATTTGTTTTGGATATCTTTAAGTTTATTTAATACAAAATGTTTGAATCATATTCAGTGATGAACGTCATTTATAACATCAACACTGAATTGGATATTTTTTGAAGTGGCTGATTGTACAGTATATATAGTAATAACTACAGATATTATCATGATGCTTATTTTATATACTTAAAAAATTATAGAGGTGCCAATTGTCACATTTAAAATTATGCAACAAAAATTAATTTTGTGTTTGAACATGTCCTGATTGATTTATAATAAATTAAATGTCTTTCTTGCATATTTTCATATAGAATTGTTAAACCTATAATTTCTCACTTGTAAAATTTCATTTTTTGAAACGTTATAAAATTTGGGACTTAATCCAATTTCAAAATTGAAAATTTGTTGGAAATTATAGGTGGTCATATTCAGCTTTAAAACTTGATTTGTTATAATGCAGCTATGAAAGCAGCTGGAATAAACCACACAGATACTTGCAGAAAATACCTAAAAACATAAATAGGGTGGCAATATTGCCTGTGCCGTGTTACAAGCAGGTTGTTGGCAGACCACAAAGACCATTGGCAAACAGATTTGGTAAAGTTAAAACATACGAAATGTGTGTTTGTGTTTCCTTCATGAAATGTGTATATATTAGTAAGGGGAGAAAACGAGAATTTGTGGTTGTTGTGTCACTGTGTAGCCGTTGTTGAATTAAAGATATATGCACGGCAGATGTGCAGACTAAGAATCTGAATTTTTGTGTAGAACTCAAAGATGGTGTTTCAACACTAGTTTTATGCTTTTAAAAATTGAGTTATATATATAAATGCACTTAAGATTTTGTGCAGGGTATACATATAATTGTATTCATGTTCTTCATTGAGCATGGTACTTGTATTCCATCTCCCATCTAAATGATGACGTCATACTTGTACTTCAGTTTCAGGTTGTTGTATATAAAGGATTTACAACAAATATATTTTTCTCCTGATAATATTATTTACCACAACACAATAGTATAATTCATAAAAAGTTAATTTTAAACTTTTTAAACAATTTCCAAGTTGAATTTCAGTATTGCCTATACATTGTGCAGGTTTTAATATTATTCACATAAGACCGAGACTTTTAAGTGCAAATGTTCACGACATGCATGCACAGCCCCCGCAAAATATTTTCATTATATATGGAGAATTCACTCGGAAACGACATATAATGAAATGGCTTTGAAGCATGCAAAATGAGAGGAAAAACTGAAATCTGGTTGCTTTACCGTGTACAATTTCCAGGTTAGAATCCAGAAAACGCGTTGTGCCGTATAATCCACAAGAAGGCACAAACATATTTTATGAATACAAACTTTCTTAACTTTTTTTTTTCCAAAACTTTTTTTCTAGGGTCATCATTGAACCCTTAACACCACGAAATTTGTACTGAACCCAAAGCACAAAAAAAGCCAAAAAAACTTTTTGGAAATTGATGGGTGGGACTTGGGACGCTTTTTGGCTCCTAGGATAGGTCAACTACCCCCTTTTTCGTTATCTTATCTTTTGTACCTATTCCTCCTTCACGCTCATCCTCCAATTATTCTTGTGCCCTGGTCAGTTCTGGACCACACTAAGGTTTTCACATGTAAATTTTGTGGGGCCAACCGACCACAACTGTTGGCCCTTTTAGGGCCTGGGGTCGGGTTACCCACGAAAACAAGGCATTGTTCTGCTCCTCGTTATGTCATGTGCTACTGACCACTGGCTATTTTTTTTTGAAAAGAGTGCGTTGTTTGTGGGGTAGGCAAATGGAGGGGAGAATAGGGGCTTTTGCGCATGGTCGTGTATCTTGTCAACACTATCTGCACTATATCCTTGTTTGTAACAAATCTTATTTCTGTAGGTATGTTTTTCTACAAAACAGTCATAGGTGCTATCATTTAAAATATTCTTTGGCTATAGATTTATAAACTTAATTCCAAAATATCACATATTTCATAGTTTTTTCATCAAATCTGTTATAACATTAAGTACCTTCATTCTCAATTTATGAATTTGTTGTGTTTTAAATTCCAAAAGTAAAAAAAGTTTGAAAGCTTTTTATTATATTTGCATCGCATGCAGACACAATTTTTTTATATTAAAAAAGTTTCTTGTTATTAAATTAATCTTTAGGGTGGTTATACCATGGAAGCAGCAGGAAATTATGGTTTCAGTTTATCATTAATCACTGGAAATTTTGATCCCAGCCCTGTGACAATTTATTACCATCCAGATCTTGAAATATCAACGCAATTTACAACAGTCTATTGGAAAGTGAAGGTTCTAAAATTTATAGCAGGAAATTTTGGTTAACTTTTAACCTTAAAATGAAAGATATATCTGTATTAGGTGAAGCTACAGTATGTAAAATTTATATTCACCCCACCACCTTGTTCATGCTATGGATGCTTATAACATGTTTCATAATCAAT
>JAQGBW010000631.1:0-37070 GCA_034698625.1 Julus scanicus | reverse complement strand
TTAATTTCTTTTTGTTTGGCTGTGAGTGTCGTTGCAAATTTACCCATTGTAAAGGATAGGGTTTCAAACCCCGTTAATAAGTTTTTGAATCGCAATCCATATATCAATCAGCCGATATTGCGATATAGCTGAAAAAACCTAAGAATTTACTAAAGTTATGCTCCACAAAGGAATGAAAGAACCTTTATCACAGAAAGCAGTCAACTGTGCAATTTTTGAAATATTTGCAAATGCTCTAACTATACAGTTAAAGGACAGGTTAAGTTACAGTTAGTTTAGGTTAAGCTAGATTATGTTAGGTTTTATCCCGTATAATGTGAGCTTTTTTTTTTTTGCACATTTGTCCTAGAACACGAATAAGGTGCAAATAACTTTTAACTGAGAGAAATACTTGATGCAATGTTAAAAGAAAACTAACATAACACGGATTATGTGTTATTTCCATATATACAATGTACCAGTCACTAAACTTTCCTGCCAATTTGTCTGCCAATTCTACTTAAAAATTTATACAACTTGGCAACATGTTTTCAATAATATGAACTGATAGGTATAATTAAAGTGACCAAGACTATATGCATACTCAAGAACGATAAGCTGTAGATGAATAGTTGTACTGAGATGGGGTATTTCTTCAAATGATAGTTAATGAATGGCGTTAATTGATTATGTACAATGTGGCACATAAAATAAAGTTTACCTTTTAAAAATCAAGACAGAAGTAATTGCCAGTTTTCTGCTTTTCTTAAAACTATAAAATAAGCTTTCAATCTATAAAAATAACAAAAATAAAAAATACTGAAAACCTAACAAATTAAAACCGTAGCACTAATGTCGTCTATTTGTTTGTTTTTTTAAAGAAAATGAAGCATGTAACAGTATTAAAGCTCTTTAAAAATATCAAAATAAAAATAAATAGTACATCTGGATGTTGCCTTTTACCTTGAAAGAATTCCTGGAAGTCTCATAACACTGACTCCAAAAAACGAGTAAAGTCGTGGGAAGTTTTTCAGACTTCACCGAGTATTTTTTCTGGCTTTTCCAGAAAAGCCTTATAGATCAGTTAAATTAAATGAAGAACCTCTGAACATCCCTCATACATCACGTGTGTCATTGGTTAGCAACTTTTAATTTTTTAACACTGTTTTTTAAAGTCTGTCGCTTGTTGCAAAACCAAACTCTTACGACTTCCCGTTCGTAATTCAGTTTTTCGGCAATCTCAGTCATTTCGGCACCTTTGAAAACAACAACAAAAACGTGATACGAATCAGCTTCATTCAATCAAATTCAATCACCAAGTTTACATAAACAGTGCAAACGGCGATTGATTACACAAGTTCAGTTTTTAAAACTTGTACCCCAAAACTTCTCAACATTAAACCGCCTCACAAATTCCAGTAAAACTTACACAATTCAAAAAGCAGATAAGCAACAAAATGAACGAATGTAGAAAACTTACCTGAAGGATGAGTATTTCTTTCAAAATACTGATTTAAAAAATTCAACGCCTGCGGTGTGAAAGACGTCCTCCTCTTGCGTTTCTTCGATGGTTCAGTGCCAATGAAGTCTGTTAGATTATCGGCCCCATTTTTGTACCTTTTCTCTGCCTCGATCATCCATCGTTCGAGCACCGGTTTGATTTTTTGCGCACTCTTCGGAGTAATGTCAAGCTTCTCAAACCTTTGTGATGCAAAAATAAAAACACAATATACATATTTGCCTTTGCGGCATCAATTGCTACACCACAACTTTAGATACACACCTACAGATAGCACTCTGGCTGTAAGCTGGACCCTCGGTTACGCTTAGAGCTTGACCGACCTGGGTTTGCGTAAGTCCGAGCGATAACCTTCTAATTTTGAAAGCTTTTGCAAATTCCTTGATTTCTTCGAGATTTATACCATCAACAGTGTTTGCATTGGTCTGACTAATCGGTGCTGGAAATAAAATTAAACATGTGAATACGAGCGAGAATTCTCGGTTTCAACAAGTTTGAAGGAGCAGAACAAAACACGGTTTTGAGAAAAATACGAATAACTTAAAATGATTTAACAGTGGGATACTATTAACAGGGTATGTATAATGCGTTTTTCTAATTGATGATATGGCTGACGTTTCTGTAAGAAGCAAACAAGAAAAATCCGTTCCTGCTCACCAAATTCACTTGTCGATTCCGTGCTCGTGACCGATGGCGACGAGGTTTGAGCAACTTGTACTACTGGATTGGGTGTTGTTGTTGTTCTCTGAAAACAAATTGGTAAACGCTTATTGATTAAAAGTAAACATTATGCTGTTTAAGCAAAATATGGCGTCAGTAAAGTATCCATTACTTGTACTTGCAAGTTCTGCGATGTGACCTGCGTATTGGCCTCATTCATGGCGGTAATTTGAACATGTGACTGCGAAGACAGCAAACCATTTGTCTGCGATGCAACTGGACTCTAGAAATAGGAACGTTTACAAGGAACCATTATATTATTTTTATAATTACCTTGAAAGTCGAAACGTTTACACAATTTAACCTCGATAAACAGAGTTAATGTTGAACATTTTACAGATAAAATGCATACAGCACATTTTAAACTTTTGAAAAGTGCTTTACAATTTTTTTTTTTAAATTGTGACAAACATATTTAATATCAAGGAATGCAGATGAGTTTGTTCACCTTTGATGATGAAATAGCTATTTGTCCATTTGCTTGCACGATCTGCTGCTTGTCATTTTGCAGATGGTTAGGAGAACTATAAACCTGTACCATCCCAGAAGACTGGCCTATTAACTGAAAATGAGGTAATTTGATGAGTTTCGGCATTCTTAAAAGTAAAGGTTTGCCCTACAACTACACCTAGTTGACAGTTCGGACTTCCCTACCTGAGGAGAAACTGCTAATATCTGCCCAGCAGCATTAGTTATGATTTGCGGTAGCATTTGATTTTGGTTAAAACCCTGCATATTGTTGGTAATCATGGTCTGCGGTTGAATTCCATTTCCATTGCACGCTGTTAAATGAAATAAATGCAAACAAAAAACTTATTTTTAGGGCGATGTTAGATGGCATAAATATTAACATCGAGACAGAATTCTTACCTGTATGCTGACTAGTCATAGCTTGCAAATTATTCATTGATGTGGTCACCAATTGACCATTGGGAGTCATCACCTGCATGAGCTGTTGTCCAGATGGAATTTGGTTGACAGGAATAGTTAGTATCTGTTGAGTGGCTACTCCGGAAGAGGTTGGAATGAACAGTTGTGCGCCTTGAATTCCCTGAAGAAACTGGCCCCCAGCCAAAATGAGCTGGGGCATACCAACTGCCTGAGGCATTTGTTGGAGAGCCACTTGCGCCGTCTAGAATAAGTACCAGCCCAATGATATGACTACGATCATTAAAGGCAATGCTTATTTGTTCGTGCTATTATGGATAATGAGTTTAGATCTCAGATAAACTTAAAACTAGCATAGTGAAAAGAGTTCACAACTCGTATAATTGCATTACTGATGATGAAACCCCATAAACTGAATTCCGGATGTATTTGTGGAAACAAGCACGAAGATTAATAACGCCATTTTTGAATTTGGTGAGTAACACACAAATCATTAACTTGCCTGAGCTGTGGTGGCATTTGAAGGATGGGTAATCGCCCCGTATTGCTGTGCTGGAATAGCCAGCTGCTGCATTTGTGGTATGGAGCTAATTCCTAAATGGAAACAATAAAAAAGTCAATTCTGCAAAAACACCGCTTTACATCAAGTGTAAAGAGCAAACCTCACCTTGAAGATTAACCATAGATTGCAGACCTCCACTCAGGATCTGCGTGGTTCCATTGATCTTGGATGCATTTGCATTGGCTATTGCAGCAGCATTGACTATTAAAAACAACGACAACGATTTCGCTTAGTGCTACATCGACAATTTCCAAATCAATTTTCTAAATCAAGTACACGATTCAATTTCGTTTTCTTACTTGGATGACCAAGTTCGTTCTTTTGGTCTTCATGGGAATCTACTACATTCCCGTTCATGGGTTGCAAGGTAAAATACACTTGTTCTGGAATATTGCTGCCATTGGGTCCCCCCATTGAGACGTAGGTTGTTTCCAAAGGCAAGGTGGAATTGGCCAGACCATCTGAAGATAACGCCACCATAGATGATATGGCCTGGCCATGAGCTGCTAGATTTGCATCCTTTAAAAACAAAAACGTGTATAAATTCACTAAACAAAGCAATCTTGTCATGAAATTGGGCGATGAATCCATCAATGTCCAATTGCACACATCAGTTACACATAAATTTTGTTTCAGTTTAGTGTCAAAACTGATGAAATATCAAACAGCCCTGTGTCGGACATGTATACCTAAGGAGCTGGAACAATTTGTCTACATTGACACTGAAGAGATTACGCGGAACTGCACTGAGACAACACTTAACTGATGTGTGTAGATGCACCTTAAATTGTCAAATACAGTATCTCAAAAAAAAAAAAAAATGAAAATATCTGGGAAATAGACCGCATCAAATGTACTTCAAGTTGATCATAGTAGTAGTCGATCTAGTTTAACACATACACGGCCATAATGAATGTACAGTATATGTATATGTTTATTAGATTAGGCTTAATTTTTAACACAACCGAGGGAAAATAGTTAAATAATTTTAAAAAATCATGCAATTAAGACTTAAAAATAGAAATATATTCCTGTTTAACAAACTTTCCACCAATCAGAGTAATCCAAACTACTTAAAATGGGATGTTAATTTCATTCACATTAATTATCTCTATTATTTATTGATTTTTAAAAAAACAATCATACACATTTTAGCATTCTATGCTCTCAAACAGTACATTGCTCTACAGGGAAGCTAACGGCCAAAAGCTCCCCATGGTTAACAAAACTTGGCTAGTAAATCCGTCGTAATTGAAATACAAATAGTAGTATTTACATTTTCCACCTTGACGCCATTGCAGTGCAGGCCTTCACCCCCATTAATTGTTCTGTATTCGGTGGCAAAGGTGATGCACTCCCTGTTGCAGTCAACCTCCATGTCCAACATGGAGCCAGGTTAAAAGCAACAACCAGCCCTAAATTAGAAATTCAAGGATTAAAATATGTATCTTTCACACTTGTTCCTAAAGTAAATTACAATGCTAATCTTAAACAAAACACGCGTACAAGTTTACAAGGTTCTTCTGAAACTAACTTTTGCATGGGGTTATTTCTATCAACCAGTGACCAAAACTAAATTGTGTTTTTAATAAAAAGGACTAGCAATTTCAAAAACATAAAGGTTAGGATAGGTTTTCCACGGTTGATTCCTACAATTTCAGAAACAGGGTTCTCCATAGGTCAAATTAAATTAACACAAGGCAAATCCGCTCTATGTACAAGAAATTTAATAAACGCAGACTTGGCAAAAATTTGCAACGTGAGCCTTAGCAAAGTCCTTAATTGTACTCATGATATTATACCATGTCAGAAAAATCGATAAATTCATTGCTGGCTATCATTAGACAACAACCTTCAGCCATTCTCAGCTACATTATGTACTTCATGCAACATCTCGGCAATACCTGAAACAAAATTTGGTCAGCATCGCAGATATATCCTTTTAAAAACAATTTAGTCAACAAATCGAAAAAAAAAACCTATAACGGTGATGCGGCTTCATAAATGCTGGTTCATCAAAAATGAAGCATATAAAAAAGTACTGCGCTAAATTAAGAAAGTTGAGCAAAAAAAACAGCATTTCGAATAAAAAGCTTATTAGACAATTTGCCAATAAATTTATAGGATACTTCACTTTAAACTAAATTTTGATGCTTCCAGGAATATTTCCTTTTATAAATGTACAAGTCATATTTTTTAAATATAAAGTTCTGTTACATCTACAAATGCTTTTCAACGAAATATCAGGCGCTTTCGGGTAAGATAACCGAAACTGGCTGGAATGCCATAGGAATAGTATGGCATTCTAGGAATAATGCATTTTATAATAGTACAGGTTTTTAAAATATGAGGTCTCACGTGGCTGGAATGCCATACAACTATTAAAATTGTCCAGCTTCCTACGCTAAGGTCCCTATAAGCGCTGTCAGGAACAGCACATACATTAAGCCAAGAGTTTAGCAGCATATAATTAAATAAATTTAAGACTAACGATGTCGCGCCATTAAAATAATTGAGTGCAGCCAGCGATTGGCGGGCAGATAGGCATCCTTTGCAATGGAATCATAATGCTAAGATCCTCCCCAATAATTTATCTTATGTGAAACTCCCCGCATTAATATCGAAGGAAACCAGGTGACACGTCAGTCTCCCTTGGTTGCAACGCGAATCCACTGCGAGGGTTGTGGATTTCGAAGGGGGTCGGGAAAGCAGCTTATAAATTATGCAAATGACGAAAATTGTACCCCTCGCGATTCAATTTTCCGACATTTTGGCGAGTGAATGCATAGCCGAGACGATCAAATTTTATGACGTCCATACAATCCTTTACTGAAATGCAAAAGCGAAATGATTCATGCAAAAAGAATCAAGCTTCCGATATCTGAAAAACGGAGAATAGAAGAGAAGATGGGAGATGGAACAAAAAAATATACGTATAAAAAAATCAATAAACACATTTCAAATAGGACTACACCAGAGCAAGCCTCTGCATCTCCAAACCGAAATTAACATTGTGCAATAAACTCGAGGATAGAAAATTAAAGTTGATATGATGTGCAAGCAATTTTATAGAAATAAAAACCCGTGTTTTAAGGGAAGATTTTCTCTTCTTTTCTCAATGAATTATAATTAACATTTATAGTTTTATATTTACAATTAGTACATATGCAGAATAGGAAAACTCTTTAAGTGACTCTCAAACTTTTGCAGCACATCACTGCTTTATAATGTGAAATTGGTAATAACTTTCACTTTTAAATCGTTAATATTATTACAAAAAATATATAGGGGAGAATAAAATCAACCTATTTCTTCCTGCATGAATAAACATGAAAACCAAATTTTATTAATTTTTTAGCAGAAACGTGTATTAACCCATAATTCAATTTCACACAATATGCGCCTGTATAAAATGTGTTGATTGAATGGCAGGATGAGCCAAATAGAGATAACCCAGGATTTATCATCAATTTGAAACTGCTTAAATTGATAAAAAATAATTATGAAGAATAACAGATTCAGGATGGGCTAAAAAAAGATAAATGCTGCTATGAGGCAAAGCCTAACTTTTGGATATTTTTTTTTTAAAAATGCATAAACATTTTGAAAGCAAAATACAACTTTTAACATAGCAGCTAAACGAAATATTTTAGAATCCTTTAAGTTGATCTTTCACTATATTTTTTATAAAGTTCTAGAGGAATTTCTAAAAATTAAAAAGCTTAAAATTTCTTTATATCAAGGTGTTAGTTTTCTATATTATATTGTCAGTAGATACTAAAGTATTTAGATAGTAAATAAATTACATCAAAGATCTAAATACTTTCGTTTTCGAAAATCCATCAAAATTTCATGATCTTGACCATCCCTTGTATTTCATCCCAACCTATCACAAGATTTCGTTTAACAACCAAAGATGCTTTGATACAGCGAAATTTCCAAATATTTCAGCTCGATACAAATCCTTGATTTTCCTGACTAGATATTATATGCAAGTGGTCATTTGTGAAGATGCTACAAATGTTCCAAAATAGACATTTTGTCTCCTGAAGCTGCATTCGACCATCTTTTACAACTGTCATTTTGTGGTTACAATTTTTTCGTGACACGAAGTATCAAAATCAATCCACCCAAAAATTTGAAGAAACAAAATTATTTCACGTGGTTTCCAAAACGAATACTTTAAAACCTTTGCAAATTTCGATGTGGGAAGATGAGATGAAAGCTGCACAAGCACATGCCCTTTTCGGATAAATTATGATAATAATCAGGACGCTAAAAGCACATTGTGCATCGATCACCGGTATTCGATGCAGACACGACTTGCATAAAGACGCGAGTCTGTCTTTTTGCAGTTTGTTAAATTATTTTGACACTGAAATAAGTAAGAAAAGGTAACGAAAGGCTTACCTAATTTGAACGTAGCATCCTCGTAATCCCAAGCGCATTGAAAAATCCAAAATGGTTGTTTGCCTATATGCTAATGTTGATGAACACAATGAAGGGGCCGTTACGAGGCACAGTTTTCCCTTTTCACGCAGATCTCAACTTCAGCGTATCCATGGCTTGCCCCGAGGCATAACGGCTTTCTTCTCCCGAAACGAAAGGCAATCACGCGAACCAAGACAAACTTAATTAATTTTAAAATTAATATTTTTGCACACAGCCAAAGTACAACGAAAGTACGCGGAATCCATGTTGAATGAATGAAGCCTTGAACGAGTCTAAATTAGCGCCAGCTGGCGGGCGCTTGCGGGTTCTGGCGGCCATCTTGAAACTCCAATACGAAAATATTAAAACTGAAAATAAATGAATTGCTCTATAGCCATTAACATTGGTTATCAAATTTATCTATTTTATAGAAAATATTAACTAGAGTTACGATAATAGTCTTATTTTCACTTCCAACAATAATAAATTCGGCAATAAACATTAAAGATTACCCTCCTCTACAATTAATTCCTACAGGTGGAAAATTACTCCTCCACAATCTCCTGATTGTCGAGAACCCAAAAAAAAAAAAAAATCCACAGCTGTGCTCTTCTGCCTACTGCAATCAGCTAGGCTTATAGGAAACATGTAAAGACTCACAATCCTCATTCCTAGCAAACTTCGAATCATCTGGGCATCATTGGCAACATCCATTTGACATGAAGGCGGGAAGATGCCCTTTCGTCTTCATTCATGACCTCGTATAACAATTTTGCCATGTTGAGACTTCTTGAAGAATTCAAAATAAACATTTAAAGGGTGTGGCATCGTTTTTTTTTTTTTTTTTTTTTTTTTTTTTTTTTTGAAAAGATTGGAACATAAATTTGAAAGCTCAAAAAAGATGTATTAAAATGAATAGCACATGTTTATTTCTTGTAGATTACAAAAACGGCATAGGAACTGATAGAAAGTGTAGTCTGAGCTGCATGGTTGAGGATGTTTGTATGCAAACCTAATTTTAATTTTTTGAAGATGGTAGTTCTACATCTCCTTTTGGTGATCTTTCCTGAATATACAGGAGAATATAAAAAAAAGTAAAAACTAGCTTCGTAAAAGTATAGCCTTAAAACATTTTCGACCTTACGCATATGTAGGGGATGATTTGAGAGCCTGCTTTTTAAACTTCTTTGGCTTCGGTTCGTTTTTATTGCTGTTGCAACCTCGGGTAACTGTCGCAGTGTGAGGTTTCTCTCGCGAGACAACTTCTAAATTAGGTATATCAGCGTCCTGAAGAAAACTGCGGACATCACGGGAAATTTCAGGCAGAGGATCATCACCTTTGGAATCAACGATCGGTGGAAACGCACTTGGAGGTAAAGGTACTGAAGGAAAATTTGATTTTACAAATTGTACCAAGCTACGATACTTTTGATCCAGTTCTTTATAGCGCTTTCGGAGAAGCTTAATTTCGTCTTCACAGGCCTGGGCGTGTGATTCAGCCAACCGTCGTTTTTCCATCTCAAATTTCCATTTTGCATAGAAGAAATTAGCATCTGTCGCCGCCGAATTAATGGCCTTGAGGATGCGATCTAATTGTTTATCCTCAACTTTCGGATTCTTCGCGGTACACTGAACTAACAAGGAATTAGCAGCTGACCACAGCGAATGGGAAAGTTCCAAGATATTCGATAGTTGAGGTATCAATTTGGCCGGTGAATCTGGAGGAATTTCCAGTTCAGGATCATATAGCTGGTCTTTTGATGGGTTAAAAACCTGTCGTTCTCTTGCAACATTTAATTTTGAACGTTCTGTTTCCAAGGCAAAAGAGATATGTGAATTTTTTCCAGCATAATTTGTGATATCATCTGGCAGGCTTGCCGGTTCGTTATGCTGACCGGGGTAAACGTCATGATTAAACTTTGTACATAGTCCTTCACTTTCTTGGGCAGGTTCAGACTTGACTTTAAAATTGCCAAGGCTTCCGATGTCCACGGCATCCATTATGACCACTCTCTAGTAACGATCAATGCTCGTAAAATTCAGCCTAATCAATTCACAACATTAGTAACTAGATAAAATAAGTAATGAGTACTAATGACAGTTTTATAACATCAATAACGACTTACCTAGGCGCGAATTCTAGAATGAGTCCGAATATGGCACCGTACTTTTCACGCAGCTAATTAACACTCGTAGCAATCCGCGCTCTATTTACCTAGAGGTTCACAATAAAGTATAAGCATTTAGATAAAATGTCAGTATAAAAGGGTTCTGTCTACATCACGTTGGCATATAACTATATATCATTTCTCCAAAAATAACTTGACAAAAATGTATTAAATCGACAATAGTGGCGTCGTGATATCAAGAAAGCACGTGCTGGGACTACTTGTCATCGTCTGCTTGTTTAGCAATGGCATCCTCAGCTGATCCAAACTATTTGCCTGCGGAGGTAACTTTCAAAAACTTTTGAATTTTCTGCATAATTATTTAGCTACCAGCTAGCCTTCGGGCTATATGATTATGAGACTTCACATGATGAAGGTCACTTATCTAAAGGATGGCATATCTAAGCCTCTAGCGCCATTACAATTGTAGGACTAATTTGAGGCCATGTCCTTTTCTACTCAAATGCATTTCAATATAACATCATAAATTTAAACCTTCAAGATGGATTCTAGAATGCATAACAACTTTGCAATACAATATTTTTGGAAAATGCAGAACAAATTATTATAAATATTCCAAACTTAAAGACCAGCATTGACAGGCACACATTCACATTTTTGAAAGTGGGAAGATACTTTTAGAATATTTTTAGCCACATAAATCTAGCCTAACGCCTAATTGTATTTTCAGAATGATCAAATTGTGTCCAACAACCAACATTACATGCTTTAACTCAAATTTAAGACAAATGTTACAACTATTAAATGTGTATGAATTTGGTAGAATTGCAAACGCGCGTCAAATTTTTTTTGTCTGCTCAACTTTGATGATCTATACTAAACTTTATTTCTCTTTTGCATGCTGGAATTTGTTCTTCTATTCTATGATAATTACACGAATTAAGACAGTAGACCCAAAATGACAACTGCAGCATAAATTGCTATTAAATTTCAAAATGAGCACTAGCTGCCAAAGAGCTAAAGTATTAAAACCAAACACATTTTTACAGCAGGACAATGATTCTGCAAGCATTGATGAAGACGATGAGGTAGTTTTTGTGGTTCAACCGCAATAACTGAACTTCCATTTTCCTGCATAAAATTAATAAAATTCTTGTTACAGGAAGTGGAACCGAAGTTAAAATACAGGCGACTTCAAAACGATGTCATCTTAATCCTAAAAAAACACGCAGCTAGTTGCATTGCTGTAAATTCTAAGGTAGTGTCATTTCCACATGTTCTTTCTTAGTTATAACTCTCGAATTAAATACTTGACCATAATGCCATTGACTTTTTCTGAATTTCTCGATTTATGCTCGGCAAGTTTTTGGCAATTGGCAGTCATTGGGGAACGATAAGTATAATAGACCACCTGGGAAACAACATTAAATGCGCCAAATTAAATTCAGTAGGTATTTAAATTAAATGTACTCAAGAAAAAAATCCCTCTTTGAAGATCTGAATGGTTTTTATTGATTTTCCAGCACACGACGACTGTAAATCAAATTAGCATTGATGACAACGGTGACTATATAGCAAGTTGTTCAGATGATGGACGGGTACGGTGTTGCTTTAAAATATGTTTTTAATTTTAGATTACTGCATTTTCCTTAACATAACAATCCATCTTCTTTTAATTTAAATGCAACAATTTCTAAACAGTGTGTGTGTGTGTGTGTGTTATGCTGCATTACTCTGATTTGTAATACCTGATCTCCGTATAGGTCCTTATAAGTGGATTATATGCAACTGATAACAACGTCAACAGCACATTTGATCGCCCAATAAAAGCCATCGCCATTGATCCAGATTATTACAAGGCTGGAAGTCGTCGCCGGTTCATTACTGGGGATGAAAAAGTAATTTTATTATCAGGTGACATCAATTTCTTATGTGTCTCTTATAACTCTGGCCCTTACCTTGGTGTTTTTTTTTCGAATTCAAAGCTCATTTTGCACGAGAAGCTGATAATGTCACGAATGAAGACTTCTACCATGTTTGAAGGGGAAGGATTCGTTCGGAACATCAAGTGGAAAGGTCAATTCTTGGCTTGCTCCACAGACTTGGTGAGATGAACAAGTTTGTCGCATTAAGTTTGAAATGATTTTGTGTAGTTTTTAACAACGTTTGTTTTCCTCCTAAAGTCTGTGCGAGTCTATGACATGTCTACCTTAACAGTAATTAGTCGGATAGAAAGAGACCAAAGTGCAAGGTGAGTATCCATTGTATATTTGTGTGTGTGTGTCTGTGTGCAATTCTCCCTTGAGACTAATGTTAATGCTAAAATTACTTTTTCGATTAGTCTACGGCCAGAATTGTATCGTTGCAATTTGACCTGGAAGGACAACCAAACCTTGATAATCGGATGGACAGACTGGATAAAAATAGGAATAGTCAAAATATCCAAACCCACCAGCAACTCGGCCACTCGGGACATGCAACCTTACTATGTGAACATTCGTAAGAACAAACATTTGTGTCAAAATGCATTATTAATCTACAGATTCTTACAAAATATTGTTTTCCTTCCCTCATCAGCATGTTCGTTTACAACTGAGTTCTTCATTGCCGGTGTAGCACCATATGGCAACAACCTCGTGGTTTTATCATATTTACAAGATACAGAAGAAGAAGTCGGTCACCATTTTACTCTTCTATTCAGTAACATTCTTTATGCAAATAACGGGCACACTAAACATTTTTTCTTCAATATTTGTAAAAAAAGGTACCTAATAGGGGAAATGCACAGAGGCCCCAGTTACGGCACATTGAACCTCAGGGAGACGATTACGACGAGCTCTCCACCGATGTTTTGTCAATTAAAGGCTTTTCCGAGTACCGCTGCAACGATTATCACTTGGAGAGCCTTTCGGACGAGGGATTGTTTGTCATTGTGAGTCCGCGTGACGTTGTTATTGCCGAACCTCGAGATGCGGATGACCACATCACCTGGCTAATGGAACATAACAAATTTGAGGTTTGTTCTGTGTACCCGTCTCGGTGAAATGTCGAGCCGAGCAAACAAACTGATTTCTCTATTTACATATAGGAAGCGCTTGTTGCAGTGAAACAGAGCCAGGGGAAAGATTTAAAATGTCACACGCTATTGCAAGTCGGAACAGCATACCTTAATCACTTACTGGAAGTCGGCGAATTTGACAAAGCGGGTCGACTTTGCGTGGAACTTCTCGGAAAAGATAAGATCCTATGGGAGCAGGAGGTGTACAAGTTTGCCAAATTCCGACAGCTGAAGGCAGTGAGTCCGTACATTCCACGAGGTGATAACAGGTTGAGCCCTGCCATTTATGAAATGGTTCTTAATGAATTTCTGCAATCTGACTATCAGGTAGGATTATGGCTACATGGCATAGTTTGCTTCAAGCAAAATTTAGACAATTTGAAATACCCCTAAGAGTTAATAATTTACTGTTATTTTAGGGCTTTCGAAATCTCATTAAAGAATGGTCAAGCACACTGTATAATGTTCCAACGCTAATAAATGCTGTCATCGATCGACTCATTTATGACCCTCGCGACCCCACTCTGCTCCAGTGTCTTGGGGAGCTTTACACATACGAGAGACAGTATGACAAGTCCCTGGCCATATTTTTGAAGTAAGGTTTTTTGTTTTTTTTTAACACAAGTCATCTTGAACATTATGGCTAAAAATTTTAAAAAACATTTGTTACAACTTTAACGCACTATAGACTGGGTCACAAAGACGTTTTCGATTTGATCGTCAAACACAATCTGTATTCTGCCATGCAAGAGAAACTGGAAGTGTTGATGCAGCTGGACACCGAACGAGCTATCAAAATGTTTCTAGATAATTTAAACACGATTCCACTGGAAACTATAATCCAGCGGCTCGAACGGAGCCCAGAGCTTCTGTGTCAGGTAAGGCTAGGAAGCTCCTTCGAACTTGACCGTCATGTTGCAAACGAGAATACCGATAATGCACATTCAGTTTCTAGACAAACTGTTCATAAAAGATCCGATCCTTGGCGAAGAATACCACGGCTTGCAAGTGAAATTGTATGCCGAATATCAGCCAAAGAAACTGCTCTCTTTCTTGCGTAACAGCAACTACTATCCTCTCCAAGAAGCTCTCGAAGTTTGCCAGATGTTCCAACTTATGTCGGAAATGGTATTTTTGTTAGGTAAATGCAGCGAGGTACAGGAAGCATTTACAAAAGTGGATTTCAAGAAACTAATTCTCGTGTTGGGCCTTATTTTAGGTCGAATGGGTAATACAAAACAGGCACTACGCCTGATCGTTGAGGAACTTCAAGACATTGACCGTGCCATCGAATTCTGCAAGGAACACGATGACAAAGAATTATGGGAAGACCTAATAAACTATGCATTGAAGAAACCATGTAGGAATGGATTTCAGGGTGCATAACCATTTTCAAAACTGCTCATCTATCATAATTTAATTGGAAACATTTTTTCCGCAGCCTTCATCAACACCATGTTGAACAACATAGGGACACATGTGGACCCCATTATCATTATCAAACGAATTCAAAAAGGAGTGGAAATCCCTGGTCTGCGGGATTCCCTCGTGAAAATACTACAGGATTATTCTCTGCAGGTAGGCAGGATTACGACAAGATATAATTTTGGGTTTTAATATTCAAAATTTGTAATGCTGTTAGTGTGGATTTTCAGATCTCGTTACGCGAGGGTTGTAAAAAGATTCTTGTATCGGATTGCTTCAGTTTGCTCGACAAGCTCAACAAACAGCAGAAAAGAGGAATAGCCGTTCATGGTAGCAATGTTTTGTAACATAATAACGAATGCTATAGGCAGACTAAGTTTTCGTTAAAACAATTATTTATCTCATTTTAGATGATCAAGTGTGTCCAGCTTGCCAGTGTAAAATCCTTGTGGGAGGTCAGTAAATACCGTCAATCAAGCATCCATACACGCCACTAGTATTCCGTATGATTAAGTACCTTTTTTGTTCATTGCATAGACATCAATCAAATCGGAGGTGTGGTCGTATTCTGCTGCAAGCACGCCTTCCACGAAATTTGCCTTCCTAGTCCCATATCTGTAAGAAGTTAAAATAATTAAGTCTTTTGTTTTGAATGAGATTATATAATTGATCATTAAATTTTAAATGTCATATATAAACCTGACAATAGAAGAGACAATACGTAAAATAGCACGATTCTTTTCATTTCCAGTTATGCGTTGTTTGTCATACTCAAAAAAGGATGCCTGGGTCAGCTGTCCAACCAAGGCAGTAAAAAGTAACTGAAGAAATTTGCAGTGATTTCCACCTTTACAATACCAAAAATGATATGATAAAAATATTACTTTTATCTATTTTCCCATTTAGCATTGGATTTGTTCTGCTAATTATGTATTAAGTGTATAGCTTTGTTGACAGACAAATTTGGGTTTTGTATTATGTGATATTTTGCTATTGAAAGAGGAGTACATACATTGATGTGAATATATGTGTAATATTAAATTTGTTATACAAATATTTGCGAGTTTCATGTCTACAGTGATCGCTTATGCTTGCCCTGCAAATTCCAGGTGCAATAATTTGCAAAAGAATAAAAAGTCGTAAATTCTATAAACTAATGTACTCGCCTAAAACTTTGAGCATTCTATGTCTTCATTTTCTTTGGCGCCTGCATCTGGGAGGAAAAGAATTCATCATCGTCCCAGTCGATTTCATTCATCCATTCACATTGGCTGCTTCCAAAAAAATCATCAATCGTGGGTTGTGATTTACACTTAGAAAATAAAACATAAAATGGATATAATATGTTGTTTTGCACTATGATAGCAATCACCGACTGTCATATTACCTGCAAAACTTTAGTATCTGAATCACTAAAATTGTCCTTACTTAAACCTGCTTTGTTTAAGATATTTAGCTTTTCTTGTACAAGAGGCCTAAGTTTATAAAAAAAAATAACATATTTACATCATGGAAATCTGATAATGAATGCAAAGAATCGCCAGGCGCGTACCACAGGTTATCGTCAGAAGTTCCCTTCGCAATGAGATACTGGACTAGAACTGAATCGAGTTGGCCTATTCGATGGGCGCGATCTTCAGCTTGGGTTAAAATCTACGGGACATCACCAAACGAATCTCATCACTTGTATTGTGTCTAAAATGACAACTACGAACAATACACTTACTCCAGGATTCCAGAACAACTCTGCAAATACAACGAGCTGAGCCGCAGTCAACGTAATGCCCATGTTTGCAGCTGTTATCGACAGCAAGGCGATGCGATACTGATCGGATGTTTGGAACTTATCGCATAATAACTTCCGCTTCTCGGGTGAAGTGCTTCCGTCTATTCGAATGAATAGCACATTCTACGTGTAGAAAAAATCCCAATTTAACAAAAAATTTCTTTTTTTTTATCTCACTAGCTTGCTGAAGACGTTTGACATCTAAACCAAAGTTTACAAACCTTTGACCTATCGGCAATTGCATTACATATCCCATCAAGAACTTCACGGTGATGGGCAAAACAAATAAACTTTTTGCCAACTTCCAGCAAATCAAGAATGTAATCGCTAAAATAAAAAAAAAATGTTGTAGGCGTGTACTTAGAATATTTTGACAATGAAATACATTATCTTAAATTTACAAAATAAAGGGAAAGGTAGTAAAAGCACTAGCATACCAAACAGCTGATAATTTGGCAGTTGCTGTCTCGTGGAAATATTGTAATAGAGCACCATGCTTTTCCAATCCACGCAAACCCTGTTCGTTGATATGTTTTGCGGCAGATGCCATGACCTTAGTTTTCGTCAATATCTTTGTGGGGTCCAATATAACCATTTCTCTGCGTTTCGGTGGCAGCTGGGAAAGCACATCAGATTTTAGACGCCTTATCATGATGTGTTCTTCAAGAATAATCTGCAGTTCTGTCATGTTGGATGCTCCTGAAGAGTCTAATGCCCCCCAAGGAGTCTTACAAAAAAAATTTCGTTACTAAAATTCAACAAAAGTGTATTGACATCAAAGTTTAAAAACTGGAGTTTTACGCATTAAGTATGATTACCTGCTTAGCATTGCAATAACGATAAGCAAACTGAAGATACGAAGGAAACAACTTTGGATTGATGGCAGAGATCTGAGTAAATAATTCTGAAGGCCGAGATAATGCTGGTGTTCCAGATAACAGAATGACTCTCTTGGCTGTCTAGAATAAAGTACTTCATATGAATATATGTATAATTTTATCATTTAATTTTAGCATGCAAAATGCATGCAACACTGACCTTCAGGAGAGACATCACCGCCTTTGCTCTGGCAGTCTTGTAATTTTTCATAAAATGTGATTCATCCTAAATGAAAAAGTTCAGCTTCAAACTAAGTGCTTATGCAACTTGAGTTGGTTATTTCCAGTAAATAAAAAAAGAAATTCACCACAATGACAGTATTAAAATGCCGATTCATCATGAATTCTGGTTTTTTTGCAAGCAGATCATAAGTAATAATCATTATGGAAACCTTTCCAACAAGATCCTTTGCAGTGTTAACTACTGTAACTGATTGTGGATCAACAGATGGGAGCCAATTATGAAAAGCCTACAAAATAGTAATTTTTGATTGGTGAATTGAACGGTGATTTTTAAATGTACTTGTTAATTACCTCCTGCCAAGAATATCGCATTGAAGATGGAGCTACAACCAGCAAAGGCCAGTCCTGTTTGTAATACGATGCAATTCCTATCGCTTCAATGGTTTTTCCCAAACCCATATCATCAGCGATCAAAACGCGGCCTTTCTTTGCGATGCCAAAACTATAAAAAGGAGGATTCAGAACCAAGTTAACCACAATTGTGGCGTTTAAACGCGCGTAAATAGCCAGTGTCACACTTACCAAATGGCATCTTTTTGAAATGGGAACAAGGAATCAACCAGGTGAGCATCAATTGAGGACAAATCCACATTTGAAACTTGCGGCTTTGCAGATTTATCATGTTGAAATAATGCCAAAATGTAGGATGGAATTGGGACAATGTGCACTGCAGGAGCCAATGACTTGGCAAGTTGTACTGAAACAACAAAGACAATTAAAAGTTGACAGACAGACAAGATCAGCTAGATCAAACATGTAGTTTCTTCCAATTTCCATGCACACTGTGTTTTTGCCTAGTTATTAAATTATATTGGTATAGTGAAAATTCTAATAATAAAAACTAAGCCCTGAAATTAAGTTATGTAGAAACACAAAGTTAGGACGTTAAATGTGGGCTGTCAGATTTCATAAGTGTGGTTCAACCTCTTTATTATAATTACCAACAAATTATTCTAGGGTCAATTGCAATCATAATACACTTACCCAGCTTGTCATGCTCGATAAGAGGGAAATTCCACGATCGGTCTTTGGATACTGAAAACATAATTTGTTTGATGATAGCTATATTCCAAAGAATTCAGTTTATTATAATTAGTAATTTATAATTAGCATACCATAGACGTGACCTGGCACTGATTTCATGACATCCACAAGGCCTCGGTGGAATTCAGTTGTAACTGTAAACCTATCCCGAGAAATAACCGAACAAAGTGCATGACAAATTGGACGAGATACGTTGAATATGGCTGCAACGGGTTTATTTATCGATTCTGGGTGCACAGTTGGTCCAATAGGCCCATTTACGGCAGTTCGACTTTGTTGAATGTTTTTCTCCAAAATGTTATTTGGTTTACCTGCGAACCCACTGTCTTTGCTGGCTAGGGAGGTACTTTCCATTTGTAATTTATGTCTCGCAATAGCAGCTGCCCTCAACTCCAGGGCCTTTTGACGCTTTTGCTCAATCATTTTCATTTGTTCCTCAGATAATGTTTTCGCCTCCGAATTATTGCTGGTCATTTTTGCTTCAACCAACTTTGAACACGTACACAAGTTGATTTGAATCTAATTTTACGGCAGTGTTACATTACTTATGATAACTTTAACGTTAAATAACATAACTCCATTATACAATACAGACGGTATAAATTGTCCAAGATTAGTAAAAACATTTCGGAATAAAATTTGGTAAAATCGGTAGACGATATGCCAAGCAGAACATCATTTGATTTTCGACCAATGGTCAATGATGTCAGATTCCACATCCATTAATATAAATCTATACTAACATCAGCAGTATTTATGCTGCACTTGGCTAACTTAATACAAAAATTGTACATAAACTTTGTTGCATTTAGTTAAAATAATAAAAATTATAGCGTAAATATTGAAAACCCTATATAGAAATATTTTTTAAAAAATTGTACTCTATTATAAAAGGTACGTTTTTGCTTTCTTATTTATAATACGGATTTACACAATGCATTATCTGGTCACATTTCTTGAGGGTTCGCGTGTGTTCAACTGCTTGTGTAGCATCGTGTTATCGTTTTCAGTTTTTTAAAGTATATATTTAGAATAATTCTTTGTATCAAGGTTAGTAAAAGTGAGACAAATTAAGTGCCTAGTTTAAAAGCCTAGAAATTTAACGGAATGGCATCAACTGCGGATCTGTTAGACCTCGACAAATTCAAGGTATGTTTAGGGCCTAGCACTCCATTCCCATGTGTTCAATTTATCTCGAAAAGACGTGCAACAAATACTGTCTTGAGAAGCAATACTGTTCCAGAATTATTCCCATTAAAACTTCGAGCCCTTTCGTAGGTTGCAGATCTCAAGAAGGAACTTAAAACTCGTGGACTAAGCACACTGGGAGTCAAAAGTGAGCTAATTGAAAGACTTCAACAAGCCATGCATGCAGGTAAGCTGTCAACAATATTAGAATGGGTACCGTATGTTTAAAGTTATAGTTTTGCTTATCGTATTTCTCTTTTTGCCGTTAATTTTAGTATCGTCAGAAATACCTGAAGACGAATTGAATGAAGATGAAATGCTTGGAGTGGTAAATATGAGCTCAATATGACGAATTTTCTAATGTGCCTGAACGTGGGTAATACGTCATACAAAGACATTTAATATAACTATGCATTATTGTTGTATAGGATGAAGTTCTATCGGAACCCGAAAAAGCAGTGGAATTGCTGATATCAGAGGATGTAATACTATCTCCTGAACAAAAGTCAGGTTTGAAGACCGTTGAAAAGGAGAATGCTATTCAGCAGAATAATGGCACAAGCTCGCCGGTGAAAACGGAGGAAAAGTTTGCCAAAATCATATTCCCAACTTCTGTTAAAATTTTAACACCAAAAGAGGTATGTTTAATCGTTGCCGAGCACTGGTGTTACCAAATTTTCAATTAGTAAACTGTTCAATAATTCAGGTTTTCTTATTCACAGAGAATGGATTTAAGGGCAAAGAAATTTAATGTCCCAGTGACTGAAGATGCCAAAAAGGAAGCCAGGGCTCAGCGTTTTGGATTTGCAGCAAAAAGTGGAAACACGCCTTCTGTTCCTGCTAAGCCGGTTTATAGACTTCATAGCTTAATCAAGTTATTTATGGATTAATACGAGTATTAATCATTTCATTAATGTAATTTTCTTTTTCAGGGAAATGATCTTGAAAAACTAAAACTTAGGGCAAACCGATTTGGAACCACTAGTTCATCCTCACTTAAAAAGGTTAGTTGGAAGACTTTGCATTTTCAATAATACATTTTCTAAATTTACAAGCTTGATCTGTAGCTAACTTGCATCTAAAATTGATGTAGGTCGAAGAAATTGATCGTATGCAGAAACGCAAGGAACGTTTTGGAGCAGTGGTTGGATCAGCCAATCTTACCGGAGATGTTGAGGCCAAAAAGCAAAAGAGAGCAGAAAGGTTCAGCAACAAATAACACAAAGATTACAAATTTCGTGAATTTTAAAAAGTTGTACCTAAACTAATGTAAACTATGTATTCATTTTATGGTAAATGTTTGTTTTATAATACAAATATCTGTGCTGTCATTTTTTGATATCCTTGACATTTGGATGACATTGTCACCAAGCAATAGTTTTATATTTACATTGAAGTGCAACAAAGGGTACTGTTGCTTAGCAGATTGTATTTGGTTCATGGAAATTGCAACGGAATAATTTAACACAATTTTGTCCAATGCAAATGAAAACTGAAATAAAATCTTATACAAAAGACATTTCCAAAATTTAAAATGAATCTTATCATATTTTCCATATATAGCTAGGTTTGATGTTAACAAAGAGATTACTAAGACTAAATTTGATCACGTACCCAAGTCCACTTGCTTTACTACAACTGGAAAGCTGATTTTCCTCCAAAGTCAAGTAACTCGTCTTGTCTATAGAAGCCTTAAAAGAATGAAAAATTAGATATAGAATAAAAATTTGATTTGAGTACATTAACTTTAAAACTAAATAAATGTGATAAGATAGGGTTGGGAAAAATAAATTGTACAAAATTAGTTAAAAAGCTGGTTATATTCAAATTTAAAATGCTTTCATTAAATTTTAAATTAAATCTGGGAATGCAAATTATGGATACAACTTATTTCTTTGTATCCAATCTTTAAATAATTACTTTGGAATTTTGTGCAGAATAATGAAGCCATATTGCAGGTTTTGAATGTAATAAACAATGACACGTTTTAAAGATCACCACATATATTTCATACAATACTTTCATTTTGCAATTTTCTCACTTATTTGAATCGTAAAAACCCTTTTCAGTTCGAGCATGAGCTATGATAAGTAAACTTCATAATTAACATATCAATCATCGAAGGAAGGTTTGCAGTGAATCAATTACAAATGAATACCGTAAATTTCGATCACATAATTAACATTAAAAAACTTTGCTCGGCGTTAATAATTGACTAGCCTAGTTGGTCAAATTGAACACTAACATCTTTACCTAATAAAATTGGAAAAATAAAAGCGTTAGTAATGGCCACAATGCCTAAGCACCCAACCTGAGCGAAAAGAGGCAGCGAATGCTGACAACCAGTCGACAGCACGCACAAAACTTAGTATTTCACATTTTTATATAAAAAAAAATGCGGATTAGAACACTTCACTGGGGCTTTCAGCTTTAACGTGGTTTGAAAAACAAAAGAAATGTCGAAAATAAGCACACGGAATCACAGTATCATCGCAGAAAAGTGAAAACTCCTCAGTCAGGCTACTCAAAATTGAGTGAACATAGCTAAGCGCTATTGCATAATCCTCATGGCAGAACGACACGGACGAATCACAAAATCCCAAAATGTGAGGGAAAGCAAATAAGATAAATATCATGGATGCTCAGAATGTCTCAAAGGTGAATCAGTGGGCTTACGAGAAAACAACATTTGCAGTTTTATTTTTGAATTGAATTACGACATTTACAAAGGAAATGTAGGTAATTTTTTAGATATCAATTAATATGTTACTGCATATATGGCCAAAACAACAGAATTTGTAAAGGAAAATTTAATAAAAACCCAAGTATGCAACTCCAGACAGTTGCTTCTGAAAATTTTAAGTAAAATTGCATGGCCAGTTTGATTTTTCAATTAAAGTGAAGATGTGGTAGTGAAAAAATTGTTTCTTCTTAGGACCACTGAAGTTGAGTTCGAAATTTCACAAAAACAATAATAATATTAATAATAACAATAATAAGCAACAAAACACATTCAATGAAGACGCAATGACAGCTATCACACAAAAGAAATCTATAAAATGGCCACAACATAAAACTATTTGGTTTGACTGATTTTCAATACATATCAAGCTGGATTTAAGGGAACTATAATGTAATATTGTCAAAATAGATGTATCTGTGTTTTCATTGTTAGTGGGATACGGAAAAATCAACGAAACAATGGATCATCCAAACGAACACAACTTCCACCGATGTAAGAAAACACACAACGGACAATTGAACGAAAAAAGGAATTACAGGGATAAAAAAGGTACATTTGGCACGGCCTCTGAGGTCAAATTTTATCCTGTCTTAGGTAAAAGCTTAGCCTCCTATGAATCATAAAATCTCTTTTCGAGATTTTAAGAATAGCCTTGCAATGTATTCTATTGCAGCGCTAGCCCGATGCACCGCTTCATTAGCAATGCAAATTTCATGATTGAAGGACAGAATCAATGCTGGAAGATAAAGTTTTGTGAATGCTGCAACTTAAATAATGAATAGTCTTGACTGACTAAATTCAAAAGAAATTGGCCAATTGGAAGTTGCCACAAGTGGCTGTCCCTTGGCTTGAAATGTGATCACAACTTACTAGTCAATGAAGAAAGAAGGACCAAAACGAAGAAATCTAGGCACGTTTAACGTAGAAAACACACTGAGCAGCCGTACATGAATTCAGACTATTATGATGGTATTCACAGCACTTGGATTATACCAGACCTTGATGACAAGGAAGATGTGCCACACAAATTAAGATTGTTGGTGTTTAAACATGCATAAAATTTTGCACTTCTTTTCACAACAACAACTACAAGCATACACTAATTCAAGAAAAAACTTTCCAAAGTAGACAGTTGGAAAGCAGCACTTGTACATATAGATTTCTGAAATTGGTTTGTAAAGAAGGATGTTTCTCATGATTTTTGTTGCTAGCAAGTAAGAATACCAGTGCTGATAAATTTTTAATTTCATTCTTGAAAAAAATAAAGGGACATGGGTTATAACTCCCAATTCAGGCCCTTTACAATACTTTTCGTTTATTTTTCTACAAATTAGTAAAAGACTGGGTGGGGTTGTGGTTATGGCAAGATTCTAGTATGACATCACACATGTAGTGTTGTTACGTTACAATAAAAATTAAGACATTTTTCGATATTTTATAAATGATAGAGAATAATTATATACACTGATTTGTAATATTTTTGCTCTTTGGCAACTTTTGCTCATTGGAGTTTGATTCAGCCTTGCATAATTTATTGAAGTTTTGCTATAACTATAAGGAGGTAGGTAATTAGATATCTCCCTCAATAAATAATGTGTAATAAATTGTAATCACTATTACGTGAGTGATATCAAAACTTGAGACTAGTTGAAAACTGTTTTAAGTAAAAACAGTGTGATGCCATACATTGAAGTTACTTTCAAAAAGCAAGTCAACTTACTATTCCAAATTAAATTTAAAATTTTAAAGAAATCACTAAGATACTTAATTTGAAAACATCTAATTGGCAACTGGATTCACTTAAAACTTAATTCCACGTTTAATTACATTATTCTGAGTTGTATTGCTAATTAAATGGTAATATATGCACTAACGCAGCTACGCAGCCATCAATTCAAGGAAGATATTGAAATTGGACAGCATAATTGATATGCGGAAGTGCCCCAATAGGAGTCCAATTGGGCTTAAGAACGAAAAGTTGGGAAATTACCCCATACCGCAAAAACAAAAAAAGAAAGAAGGACAATCACAGAACTGATATGAGACTTTGGCAATAAAAGCAAAGCCGGAATGGACCCTGGGCAAAGCCGTGCAGCAACCCGCATTATTTACAAGCATAATCGAGTAATACAACAACACAGGATTGCGAAGCTATTTGACAACTACGCCAAAGGGCATCTGTTAACTTAAATCTAAAATCTCGAGCAAAGTGCTGTTGAGCCCTTTGAAACGACTTTGAGATTTGAATTTATTTTTGGTACTAACACATTCACCGTTTCTCCATCCTCGAGAGGACTCGCAAATTAACAAACCTCGTATTTGGCTTGCACTAGTGGCACGATAAAGTAGCGAGGAAAAAAAGACATTAATTATAACATACACACATCAACTAAGTTCTAGATTACGTTTTCAAATGGCACTTGTGACACTTAAGGTAGGACAACAAGGAAATTTCAGGTCATGTTTGATGCGTTCACAGGCATAAGTAAGGAAGGACACAGTTACACGTAAGAGGTTTTTGTCTGGCACTATGCGTAGAACAGGTTCGTAGATAATGGGCCACCATTACGACACAAATCTTATCACATTATTGCTTTAAAATCATGGCGGTTTGGCAACTAAACGGCCAAGTTTTATAATCAGGCAACGGTCCTCGCACACACGAGCCCATCACTGAAAAAGCAGTTGGTTACGCAAATACTAGCTCATCTCACATCAAGCACAAGAACCAAAAAGCCCGGCGATAATGAAGGAGAATTTCTAGGTTCGTCCAAAGATGAAAATCACAAATTGAAAGCTAATTACTTGGAAGCTCCTGAGCACCGTAAATCATTCGTCGAAATTGCGCTGCAATAAGTACGACCTCTTAAGTATTTAGGTATATGTAGAATCTAGATTCCAAAGACCAAGAAATATCCAAAACCAGACATAGAATACAAAAAAAAACTTAAATAAGGAACTTTAGATTTGATTTTGGGCACATCTTAATAAAAAGAAAAGCAAAGATAAATACAATAAAAAAAAAAGTATCGGTGATTTTGTAATCAGTAATCAAGGACCTCTACCATCACTTGTCTTTGGGAATTTTCAGAAAGTTATATGCTTACAAAATCTAAAACAGATTGCATTAGCTAGAAAAATACATGGTCTGTAAGTTTGCGTAGGACACATGATGTCAGCTTTTGCAATCTGAGAACAACAATGCCAGTCTTTGGTAATGTATTCGGGATACCCCGGTCAAAGAAAACAGCGTTAACGGAGGCATAACGCTTATAACCCAGCATAACAGTAATCAACTGATAACCTAATGAGTAAATTCCAACATTCGTTTTGTTTCCGTGAATTTGCAAACCAGAATTGAAAGAAATAAGCGTAAACAAAGCAAATGCGTAATTTCATAGATAATGTTAGTTTTTGTATATTTTATGCACTACCAATACTTCGAAAATGAATTCTCTGCATTTGACAATACATCAAATGCTCACTGAGACTAAGGTTCTAAACATAAATTATTGGAGTTGTTTTTCACGGTGTCACAACATCTTTTCTTGTGTAAGCATTATATTACCTGAATTAATGGAGCTAAACAAATGGAATGCTACAGATGGAGTTGCCACATTGACATTTACATACATCTTGAAGAACTGCCTTGCATATAATAAGGATGGGTCGAGCAAATGATCTCGACCAATGTTTAAACCCTGTAATATAATCTGATCGGTCCGATATGAATTGCGCGGGTAAATTAAATTGCATTACGGAAGAATATGTTCCCTGTTGCGACAGAAAAAATGAACCTGTTCTTTAAAAATCGAAAATAAAATTTGTGGACAGATTTGGCTGATGAACGAGTGTTCAGGTAGTCAACATGAACAGAAAATACTTGCACTTATTGCCTAACCTGGCTTACAATTGCTTCCAAAATGAGCATAAGGCATCTGAACCCTAAGTCCTTCCAAAAGCACCATTCCTGAGCATTATTTACATTTATAAGAAGGTCTCGCAATGCACTCTAAAATTGCATACTTCTTGTCCGGCATCAAGTATAACCAGTAACGGAATCGACCGATTAAAATCGCCATTAAATAACATATTTCAATTCCTCAGGGTGTCCAGTAAATTTGTTGGAAACTATTCAAGCAAATTTCAAACAATGCACAAAAATGTAGTATTACAGCATTTAAAACGTTTTCATTTATAAATTTCGAAAATTGATTATCAGAGGTAATAAAATCGGATAACATTTTTAAAACAATTATTTTTAAATCGAATTTTTCTGATTAACGAAATTCCAGTATCATCGAGGTGTTAAAATTCGAAGTACATGTTCAACGACTGGACACCCTATTTTACTGCATGGGAATCCATATTTAAAAGATGAAGCTCGAAAAATATGGCTACAGTGCGTGTCTGCAATCTGAAATGTTGAGTACAAATTAAATCTATCATTCTTATAAAACGTACTGAACAATATTTAACATACACGGACATTTGTAATGCGATCTTGCAGCTAATCAATGAACAAATGTGTCGCATATTTTTTATGCTACTGATTTAATAAGAATGAATTTTAAAATTTTGATTTCCGAGAAAGCAGCAGGGGCTGAATTAAATGATATAACGTTCATGGATAAAAAAATGTACTCGACACCAACACGGACAGAATAGTCAAATTGTAAGATCGCACATTTCGATTAACAATGCATTCCACAACATTTCAGGGGAGTTAAGATGATTGCTATAGGCATTTGCTTTCACACTGTAGCCACTAGATTAGAAAAGACTTTTGGCATTTGTTTCCAATTATTCAAAATTCTAAGTATGACCTATGACCTATGCCCTATAGGACGTGGTCATGCATCAGCTTTATCAATTCGTATAACTCATCTTGGATAGCACGTTGAGCATTTGCGATTAAAGAATATTCAACTAAGCGCACATTAATCCAGATTCAAAAAATTTCACAACCATATTTTGGTATGAATTAAGGCGTTTGCAGCCAGGATTATACCACCATTATTATTAGAGCCAGGGTGTCAATTTGATCCAAAACACAAAATTGGGAGGGATAAGTGGCATATTTTCGTATTTCCTACTGACACACTGTCGACAAAGAGTATATTAATTGGGATAGATAACGGATTACATAATAATGAAGAGAATGTGGAATGATTTAGCAAAGATCATGATTAATTCAACATTTCAACAAGCAAAATTTGCACATTTTGATGTGAAAATTCATCTTGATGATTGCCGATAAACATTTTCAGCTTCGTTAAGATTGCAAAATACTAGTGACATTAAACGTGATATCCTGAAAATACCAAACACATAACAAATTCCATTTGAAAAAAAAATCAAGGGAAAAATATTCGAATTGGCTGTATAAACGATATGGTCAAGATTATGGACCATGGAATGTGATGTTACATTATGCAAAGTTGGTATCACTGCTAAACATATTATTTAATTAAGACTGAAAATTAAGCAATTTATGTTACTTTCAGTATGCTAAATTATACAGATAATGAAAGTAAACATTATAAATTATTTTTTTTTTTAAAAACTTGAGTAATTTGATATTTAGGAATGTTTCCAAGCAGAACCCCTCGTAAAAATAGGATTTACCTAGAGAGAAGATATTTTGCTTTATATGTGGACACAGTTTATAAATTTTTAAGTCGTTTACAGATTTACTAAAATTTTGGAACACAGTGGATTCTCCTTAATATGATCATGCTTGGTTCGATCGGTTTTGATGATAATAATAGCCGAGCTTCTAACAAACAAATTATAAAAAAAACGAAAACAAAAAAATTACATTTTAAATTCTAAATTGATTGTATATGTACTGTACGTTTAGAGTTTACAGTTAAGAACACTACATTTTTTCATATTTTTTTTGCATAGAAATTCGTTAATGAAATAGTCATATTGTAGTTAGCATTTCCAGTTCCAGGTCATTAGATATATTTTGAACACCATGCAAGTCAACTCTAAGACTGAACCTGGCAAAATTTAGTTAACGGTCGTTCAGGACTTGGTGATTTCAATTACAAAAAAAACCAAATTATACGTAACATTATCCATGATCACATTAACCAGTTTCCACTGTACCAGCATTACTTTAAATCCTAACAGTTTCCATGTGTCAGTAGGAAAAAATAGAAATATGCATTTTTCCTTCAAACTCGAGATCATTTTGGTATCTGGACACCCTGTCTCGCATTGCATGGGGATACATATGAAGAACACAATATCAATCGTTAATTCCTAGACAATACACTCGGAGGAAAAGTAGGGAAAGGTGTGGATGTCCTCTTAAAGCTTTGAACATGTGGGGGTGTTTGAATGCATACACAAACCCTGAGCTAGATGTCGCAATTTTAACGTGCATGTACATGTGCGCTACTTCGCAAGTTATTGAACAACATATTCGCCGATGTAAGCATGGGGGCAAATTCGGTTGTACGATAGCAAAGCTCGGGGTGAAACGTGCACTGTGGTATTTAAATAGATTATCTGTACACGACTATTAGGCTTATGAAGGATATGCAATCAATTAAAGTAACATGCAATTTTCTCAAATCTGCATAAGATTTTTTTAAAGGTTTACCAGTTTGCAAGAAAGGCATCATCTCCCATTGTTCACGACAGAATAAAAACTCTGAATATATAAATTTCAACATAAGCAATAATATTCACCATACCGTGTATGTTTGTTCACGTATAAATCTTACTTTTGCAGATGTTTCCTTTTAAACACGGATGTAGGCACGACGGGTATAAAACCTGATACTAGTAGAATTCCGAATCTGAGCTTTGATAGGAACCCGATTGTTCTCGGTTGTCCAGACTTTCGTTGGGGCTTACGGCACTTGCTTCGATCGATCTGATATCCAGGGTGTGTACAGAGTCTGCAAAATTAAAAAGGGCATCAGCACACGAGACGTTAAATATCAATTCTTAATCTATGCAAAACCAATAAATACTTAGTTTGCGTCCATACGAAAGAAGTCTGCTTCTGACGTTTATGTCTAAAAGTGTAATTATTTTTTTTAAATAATAAACGTAGGCATAGCAAAGTTAATGCTGCATAAGCAATACATCGCATAACCTTTTTTAAGCATTTCTTCGTACATAATATGATATCATAAATTGTTACCAAGATACTACTGAAAACAAGCCTCTAATAAATGCGAATGCTTCTGAATAAGTAATTAAACTACAGGCAATTGGTAATCGTCGAGATTGTGAACTGCCCGATTTCCGTTAAATGCCAATAAGGCATTTAACGCATGAATACAAAATATGTTTAATACATTCATAACGAAGTGAAACTTTCTATTATTTACTTACTGAGCAAAGGAGTATCAGAAGACATGCGCATTGAGCGCAACGTAGCAGAAATGTTACTAAGTGGCATCACAGCAAGAATAAGCGCCAAGCAATCGGCAACATCATTGTTTGGCGCACAAGCCAAAGCTGGGCTATGGCCTATAGGGCGATAAAAGCGGTTTATTAGACATTGAATTTTTTGCTGAATTCACAAAGATTTTTTTGTGAATGCCTTACCATTGGAGTCAACCGCAGTTACACTTGCTCCTTTTGTGAGCAAGGTTTGGACCACTCCGGTCATTCCATTGCGGGCAGCAATGTGCAATGGCCTAAAAGACAATTTAGCAATCAACTCCAAATAAAGTTAATTCCAATTTGACAAAATTATCAGAGCAAATGCACTGTGGTCTTGTCCTACAGGACACGAGCTTTCTTATATTCTTGAGAATTATCTTTAAGATCTTGAAAAACTTAAAAACTCACGTTTTAATCTCCTTATTGGCAGCAATTATACTACAGTTGATACCATTTTTTTCAAGCAATAGTAGCGCCGCAGCCTGATGTTTCTAAATATTCAAACAATTAAAAACGTATAACAAACGTTGGTGGCACAAAATGGTGATTTCCACGCCATAATGATAACGACCATGAGTCATAAAAACGTCACAGTATCTTTAAAATTTGATAATGCCCATGATTCTAAGACCAAAATTAGCAGATGAATTAATTAATTAATTTACTTTAAGACAAGCGTGGTGCAAAGCTGTGTTCTTGTCCTCATCTTCGGCCTTGGTATCAGCATGATGCTCAAGCAAAACCTCTGCAATGCAAAGATGATTGATGCCAGGTCCCAAGTTAGAATTTTCAAAAAAACATGGAACACTCAATAGTACCTATTGTGCCACATTGGCCATTCATGGAAGCCATGATGAGAGGCGTCCTGTTCATGTTGTCCCGAGCATTAACGTCAGCTTTGTGGCTCAGTAATATGTGAATACAATCCACGCTGTCGTGGAAAGCTGCAGCATGCAGGGGGGTCCTTGTACGCAACAAAATTTTTTTGTTAAATAAATTGGAGATGATAAAAAAAAAAATGTTAAATTGAGGTTAAAGCAAACTTACCTTCCTTTACGATCTCTCAAGTGGACGATTTCGCTGGTAAATTTACTCAAAAGTAGATCTGTGCATACATCATTACCTTGAAACCTAAAATTCAAAATAACACAATATGAACATTGAGCAAACACCATATATAGCTACATGTTCATGAAATATTACAATAATACTCACGGGTTGCTTCTGCACGACAAGGTCAACCAAGACAAAAAAACGCATGTATCAAAAATTGAATTAAATCAGGCTAATTCTACCACGTTTATAACCCAGCACCAATGTTTAATCTCAAAAAGGCCTTTAGCAGAATGTTAAATAGCTCTACAACTAAAAATTTCTTTATGTATTTTTATATTTCTTTAGAATATAACTCGATATCATTTTTTTCTATGCAGTAAAAATAAATACAGAATGAAATAATTTAAAACATTTTTTTAAATGTTCCCATATTTGCATAAGTGTCAATTTAACAAAATCAGGAAAAAAAATTAAGAAAACTCAAGAAAAGTATTTTGTTTTCAATTGCTGCATATTCTTAAGTTTATCTTTGTAGATATAGACCTTAAATGTGTTTTGAACTCCAAAGCACGAAAAAGAACTGCTTCATGTGCATTTGCTTAATTTAAAAGCATCAATTAACAGGAAGATGAAGTCATAAGCTGAACAACTGCTGTTGACCCAAAATATAATAAAAAAGCACTCACACAGCACAATGCAGCGGAGAAAAGGAATTGCCGTAAAACTTCTTTAAGCGTGTTTGATCTAGCAAAGCCTCCACGCAGATGTCATGTCCTTGAAATTAAAAAAAACCCGATTTTATCATGTGTCAACGTAAATAAATTGTCGACTTTTCATCTTCAACTCACCATTGTAACATGCCCAATGGAGGGGAGTGTAACCCCACTTGTCCACTATAGTGTCAACAGAGCCAGAAATTCCCTGAAGCATGGCTGCCAGAACTCCAATGTGTCCACAAGCAGAGGCTAAATGGAATGGCGATTTTCCAAGGTGATCTTGGTGACATGGATTCGCTCCAGAGGAAAGAAGAGAGTCGACGCACTCCTCAAAACCCCCGACAGTCTAATTAAATACAAATTATTGTATTTAAAACTTGTAGACCTTGGCTGTTATACACATCATGACCAGAATTTGGCTACCCACCGCACGGAATAATGCCGTTCTTTGATTGTTGTCGACGACTCCAACACTTGCAGCATGGCGCAACAAAATCAATAAGCAATCAGAATGCCCACTCGCACTAGCCATCATCAATGGAGTTCTGACAATATATAGTGAAGTATAATTAATGGCTATATCAATTGATTACACACTTTGTACCTTCAAACCTTTCTAACAATACTATACTAAAAAGGACAACCGTGCAACAACAAAATTAAATTATGCCAACCTTCCCATCATATCAACAGAGTCCAAAATCGCTTGGCAATTCGCAGCTTCGAGTAACAACTGGACACAGTCTTTATGACCATTGTAAGATGCCGAGTGCAATGGTGTCCTTCCGGTGACAGTGTCATACACCCAGATAGAGGCTCCTTGTTCCAAAAGGGCTTCAACGCAGTTGGGATGGCCACGAAATGCTGCCAAGTCCAAAGGAGTGCGACCTTTTTCAACGCAATAAATTATTACTATTTCGAGATCAAAAAAATGCAACAACCAATATCTAAGAATTAAAATATTACCATGTTGATCGAGTACATCCAGGCTTGGAATAAACCTCATAAGTACATTTAAAGCACTAACATGCCCGAAGTATGCCTGTAAATAGGATAACTGTCTTGTTTACTGTGCCCGTAAAAGTGACACGTTTCACAAGCTATGAATTCTAAGAACAAATAACGAAATGTGGCACTTACAGCAAGATGCAGTGGACTAACAGAGGACTCGCCAGTCCCTAAAGTCATGTTCGGCGGAATCCGCCTCGCATTTTCCATCAACTTTGCATAAAAAAAAATGTGCCTTAGAATATAATCAGATATTAACATGCATTTTTTGCTGGAAATTAATCTTATTATACTAACGATTTCAAGGGCTATGCTATGTCCAGCAGCAGCAGCATAATGGGCAGCCTTCATGCCTGTCTTGTCTAAACAGGATACGTCTGCTCCATGCTGGAGAAGTAACTCTAAGCACCTATGGCGTTATATAAAAGTATAAAAGATTTGAATATTCAAAAAAACACCAAATTCAAAACATTGATGACAATTTAATAGTAATTTCGATATGCACTTGCTATATTGGTAACAAATTAACTGATTAAAAACAAGCATTAATCACCTTCCTTCTGTATCAGCAGCTGCTGCATAATGCAATGCAGTGCATCCTTCGACGTCCTGTAGTTGTAAATCGGCACCCACAGCTAAAAGCGCCAGTACGGCTTGATAATTTACACGACTCGCTGCATAGTGTATAGCAATCCTATAAAAAGATTATAAACAAATTTGTAATGATTTACGTCATGATCGAACTATGAAATCAAAATCATCCAGCTTTTCTGACCTGCCAAATTTGTCAACCACGTTACAATCCCCGCCATGGCTCATCAGCAGCTCCAAGCATTCAATGTCTCTAATAAGATCATAAAAAATGCAAAGATTTGAGTATGTGCTGATTGAAAATAAAATATTGGAAACAATTGTCTGCTCACCCTCCATAAGCAGACAGATGAGTCGCCATCCTTCCATTGTCATCTGCAGTACTTATATCAACACCAGCGATAAGCAGATTCTTACAACAATCTGTGTAACCATTGAGTGCAGCCATATGAAGAGGAGTCATACCATTTTTTCCTTTCCTAATAATTACAAAAGTAAAGAAACTTTAATATTTAGAAATCAAGCAAGATTGAAACAACACTTTTTAGCACAAAAACAGGTCCAATAAAAGGGAACAAAAATGTGATATGTCAATTTTGATGCATATACCTTAATCAACAAGAATGAATAAAAAACTGGCCAACATAAATTACAAACCTATTTGGATCAGCACCGGATTTAAGTAATGTTCCGATGAGCAGCTCGTGTCCAAATCTTGAAGCAACATGAAGGGCAGTGCAACCGTCGCGATCACAACAATCAATTACAGCACCTTTAGCAAATGCAAGTACATCGTGAATGTCTTAAAAACAAATAAGTAAACCAAATATTGGTATCAAAGCTTAATGCAGTAAAAACGTTACCGCTGTCTATCAAAGTTTGCGACCTAGTGATCCGCCCATGAATGGCAGACATATGAAGAGGAGTGCGGCCATCTTTGCTCTAAGGAACATCATTGTAGTTGTAAAAACATTCAAGTAATTGAAAACAACTCATTTCCAAAGATAAAAGTTATAAGCTAACCTTAGCATTGACGTCTGCTCCTTCTCGTACAAGAAATTCCAAACATATCCCACCTTCGGTGGAAGCAGCCGCAAAATGCAAAGGTGTCTGTAATATGGCAATTAAGGAAGGGAAAATAACACCTCTGTGAAACTGAATAGTGATATGGCCATAAATGCACATTTGTTTTGGTAATTAGGGACGATTTGATGGATATTTTTAAGAAGAACTACACAATTATGAAATAATCTTCCAGCATTTTCTTAGATAGTTCATTAGATTGATAAATGTTTGCTTACCTGGCCCTTATGATTGACAGCATTAATGGAAGCACCTGTCATGATAAGTTCTTGGGCAACCAAATCTTGGCCATTAAGGCATGCAATATGAAGAGGTGTGTTTCCATAGGAATTCACTGCATCAGATTCGACTCCCAAATCAAGGAGCAATTTAACAATGGACACTTGACCATTTGCCGCAGCAGCATGAAGCGGTGTGTATAGCTAAATGGGAAACAAACGAATGCAATAATAGACCACATTTTAGTTCTAATAATCATATAAGCCGATAAAAAAACCCTCAAAACTACAGATTTATATCAAAACAAGCCTATGTTTACTCACTTCTTTATCTCTCACGTTCAACTCTGCTTTATGGGCCACAAGGGCGCGAAGAACATCCGTACGCCCCATGTAGGCTGCCCAGTGGACTGCTCGTCGGTCTTTCTTATCAAAGGCATTAATGGTAGCACCACTGTGTAACAACAGCTCCACCATCTGAATAGAATTAGAAGCGGTGATGGAAAATCAAGCTTTAAAGAAATGTGGAACAGCCACCCGGCCAAAATCATTGCTGCTAGCTCATTAGCGTTGGCAGCATAAGATTGATTAATTCCCACCATGAGTCGTTCAAAATACATTAGCATATATTTGTATACAAAGCATACAGCCTGTTTAGAAAAGTAATTTTTTATTAACCTACACTTATGCGGAAACACGCTAGAGAATTTGAATACAGTAATTTAAACTCTGTAATTTATTTTAATAAATTTTAAATAACGATACCATGTTTCAGCAACAGGACATTACATGTGTTACATGGATCCATTCAATAAAATGGTTTAAGTCTTACCGCTGTATGTCCATTGAAGGCAGCATGATGAAGGCTGGTCCTTCCAGCTCTATCAGAAACATTGATATTGCTTAAGAAGGGGATGAGATAATCGGCACAGTTAACTGCATTGTTAGCTGCCGCGATATGCAACGGTGTTTGCCAGTTCTTATCCCGAGCATTCACGTCAGCATTATGCTTGAGGAGAGTCTCAACGGTATCCTAAGCAAATAAAAACCAAGATATAGCTTTTAGAAAATCCCCCACGGTAGGCTGCTATCTGTGGAAAAAGTCTGGGGCACTATCCATGCAAAAAGTACATAAGGATAATGACGAACCTCGCTTCGAGTGCAGCAGGCAAGGTGTAACGGAGTTAGCCATCGGTTATCCTTAATGTTCACTCGTGAGCCATTAAGAATCAATAGGTTTGTGATTTCAGCTTCCCCACAGAAAGCCGCAGCATGCAAAGGACTGCGACGTTCAGAATCCTATTAAATTTATTCATATAAACGTCTTGCTGTTTTTGGTAAAGTGCCTCAACTCTAAATCGAAACTAGTGGCTTAAATTACTTGGCTGTTGGCTTCTTCCCTGCGGCACAGTAAGGCTCTGACTTCTTCAGTATCTCCCTTGAAAATGGCCTGCACTAAAGGAGGCTAAACAAATAAAAGAATGTGCAATGAGCCCCAAATGTTGCACAGAAAATCTTAATTTTATATTGTTATTTCAAAAACATGACGCCTTTGTAAGTTTCCTCGAACAAACATCTTATTTCAGCATTTAAAAATCATACAGTATTAATGTACATCAGCAAAGCGCTCATAACGTTACATAACTTCAGTATACAAACCTCATCGATTAGCTGTTGTATCACCATCGTTATTCAATCTCCAGTTCGGAAAGTGATTGCCGGGATGTCACATTGGCTTCGAGAAATTACTAATTCGCCACTTGGGCGTAGATATCGGTTCGTTTTCGAGCAAAGCGCACATTCGGTTAATTTAGCGCCATGTCAAAATATCATTCATTGGAAATCGGAAGATGGGACAGGCGATAGCACGTTTACCCTGAACTGGAAAAAGCTTGGCGAACTTAGTTAATGGATTTATGACACATTTTAAGTCAAGGAAAGAAAAACAACCGATTAATCGTGGGTGCAGGGAGATTATAAATAATTTTAACGTCAAAAACTGCTGATTACGAACGGTACGAACGTGCCAAGAGGACTGAATTCATGCTTTTGGAAATAAACTTGGGCTTGTGGGATTGCAATCAATGTGACCAGATTCGTTCACATCATACTCGCCTTTCTCCCTATACACGATTACCGCGAAATTCGAAATTTTCCAATGCATTTCATGAAATAAAAAAAAAATACAAATTTCAAAGTTAGCCCAAAAACTTACGCTTAACTACTTCTCGTTTTAACAATACCTTTTTCTTACTCAATAGTTTAGATTGATGCAACATAACGTAAACAAGAATTATCATGAAATTGATTTGTTTGTTTTTGTTTGTTTTGTTGATTTTTAACGTTGGCCTATTTCTGCAACACGAGGGCTAAACACCAACGCCAGGGGATG
>JAQGBW010000630.1:0-37077 GCA_034698625.1 Julus scanicus | reverse complement strand
GTCAATTGGATGCAATGTGGTTGAACAAAGAATTGTAGGTTGGACCAAGAAATTATAGGTAAGTGTGCCAAGGGTATTAGACTCCGGGCTAGTGTGAAGGCCACCAGAGAACATTCTGAGCACATTTTATAATTTATTTTTGCCCCTACACTATTATTCTATGTAAGTGCCAAATTTTATTTAAATCGACGGATTTTTTACCAAGTTGTGATTTTTTTAATTGGGTTCTACTTTTTTATGACTCACTAGTATTCAATTCAAGTCAGCATCAAAATAAAATTTGTAGAGGGGTGAAAAGAGGGCAATTTTCTTTATAGTGTTAATTAGATTGATATAAAACGTACACGAGAAGACTGTCCATAAGCATTAGTGTGGCACACACTCAAACGGCGAGATGTATCGAGAGAAACACCATAAGTTTATACACTACTGTATTTTGTCAACAACCAAGGGCGATATTGGCTAATCTACGAAAGTGCATTAAAAAAAAACCCAGATGTAATTGAGACCGACCTCAAGCTCGTGTATAAAAAGGAATGTTCCACATGGCGACAATGATAAAGCGCGACTTGGTGCACTTGACATGAATCTGAAATTCATAAGATTGCACCACGCCCACACAATTGGGTATTAATCATATGGAAATGAAGCATCTGAGAATTCAAAAGCACGATGTCGAAGGATATCATAAAGGAGGACCCTCGTGTCCTTGGGATCGATTACAGACTTTTATTGAATGCAGACGTGCTATTACGTCGAATGACACTCACTTGTACGGTGTTACAGGTGTGACGTCATCCCGCATTAGCATCAATTTTTGAAATCATGACTTTGACAAAGTGCAAAAATAAGTTTCTGGTTAACGTCATCAATGGTCAAGTACAAAAGAATAAGGACGTTCTATCGACCCGTAGCCTAAATGTCACAGAGTAGAAATGGTTGTCAAAACGCCAAAAATAGACAATGGAAGAGGACCCCTGCCCATATGTATCGCATTATTCGCACAATTTTTATTAATGGCAAATGCAGTTTCCTCATGAGTAATGAAATTAATGGCATTAGAAGTGATAATGCTACTTCCCATGTATATGTGGACAATGTTCAGGGTTCCCTAAATAATGAAAAAAATGGGATGTACCTATATGTGGCATCTAATTACAACACGTGATTCATACTTGTTTATTAGCTAAATAACAAATAGATGAACGTTGGTGAAACATGTAACATCATACGTATAAAAATGTAATTTTATAAGGAGCCATTCAAAAATGATGTCCCCGAAATTCTTTCAAAAATTTACCACCCTCCTCCTTTTCCTCATGGACGTCCTTAATTTTTTTTTAAAGTAGGGTGTCCTGAAAATTTGTTGGAACATACCAAATCCCATCCTATAAATTTTCAACCACCAGCCTCGCTACCAATTCCACGACATTTTCCCAGATTTTTCTGATTAAAAGGAAATTTCCTGACCTCGAAGGGAAATTCCAGCACTCATTTGGTGTCTAACACAAAGTTAAGAATAATTCCCGACTTTCCTCAGGTTTTAAAAATTCAAGTACGATTGGGACTGGGGACACATTTCTTCTGGTGTCAAATTCCTTTTTCACTGACTTTTAAAACTTAATTAAACAAAAAATCCAAAAAATGAAAAATACCATCATCAGTGGACGTCCATAATGGCTATTCCTGAAGAGGTCTTGTGAATGGTCCCAAAATATGGCCTGTGCCATTAAATATAGTCACAGATACGATGAAATACATTTACTTAGAAAATGCATGCTAGTGCTTAATCATTTAATAAACCTGATATTCGTATTCAATTATATTATCAAAAATAAGACCTTTAAAATCACATCGATATTGAAAAATTAAAGCTTCTTAAATTCTGTGAACCTGACACGTACGAGATTGAATTAGGCATAAAAAAATGAGAACTTGTTCAAGGAACTGCAAATAAAAACTGAATATACGTTTGCCAAAACGCCTTGTGCTTTATAACATAATTGAATTCAGTGATTTTTGTGAATTAAAAAGGCAGACAATAATATAGGAGAGAAGCTTATGCTCAACGCTTGTTTATGGAGCGCCCTGTCAAGCTGGATTTTTTCCAAACGGATTAAGATATCGATTGTAGAGACGTCAGCTTAAACTTACACCGAATTTTTCATCTGTCATTTTTATTCGGAAATTTTATACGCAATAACATCTTTAGAGTTATACAGTCCAAAAAAAATAAAAAAAATATAAAATTAATCGTAGATACTCGATGTAGAAAAATACGATATGGGATTTTAAGGGTCATCTACAATATGTTCCCAAACATGTCATATCCCAACTTGTCCATATATTATAGCTGTGGTCACGAAATGGATTTCATCCTAGCTGAAAACCAATTTAGATAGAATTTAGATGGCAAATTTAACATAGATTCAATCCAAATCGTCGGTTTTCAATAAGTACGAAATCCATTTCGTAACCACAACTATTAACTACGATTAATCTTCAAATCAATTTATTAAATTATGTGAATATTCATATTTAGAAAGTAAAACAAGTACTTCTGGCAAATTAATTGCAATGAAATGCAAATTAGATGATTAAAATACATTTCAAACAGCTTTCTGAGAGTAGTATCTGGAAATGCACAGATTATGTTCCCACTCACGAATGGTATACAGTATATGAGGTTCAATAATACGGCGCAGATTTTCCCTAATTCATCGATTTTCTGATAATATCTTTAGCAAAGGACTGCTAGACATGTTTCCTGGATAAAACAGAATATTTAAAATTGTAAACCTCAATTATCTGAACGAGACCACCCTCTTCTAAAAACCAATGCCATTCACCATGATGGCACAGCGTGAAATTGCAGAAAACAAATACTGGAAATAACAACAAACATAACGAAGGCCCTTGAGTGACCTAGATAATAGATATACTTTACAGTACATTGTGTCGAGACATTGTGCCATTTTGGAAAACAATTTCGAAATGAACTGTTTTCATCAATGAATATATTGTATTTATTCAATTCAATTCATCTCAGTACCCTACAGGTACATTATATGCTAGGGGGAGGGGTCGTACCCAATCATTTCAAGAGAATGCTCCTACGTCAGTAGCGACTTAGACATTGTTAAATTGAATTTTTAATAAATCTGGACTTTCGCCAGGAAGGCTATTCCATCGTCTAGTCGCAAGCAAAATGAAGGACCAATTGTAAACATCCGTCTGGGCACGAAGCTCGGTCAAAGGATTCGAGTAATTAGACGTTAATATATATTTGAATTTCAAGAAAGATTAAAACGTTTGAATAACCCCATAGATGGCGTTTCGCGTCTGGACTTCGACGTGTCCCAATTTAGAGAGTGGATCATTTCTGTAACACTCGCGGAATGTTGGTAATCGCCCTTAACAAATCTGGCTGCCCTATGCTGGACCATCTCTATATCCTGAATATGAACCATCCTGTGAGGGTTCCAAATAGGAGCGCAATATTCCAACATAGGGCGAACCAGAGTTGCGTAGCCAGTTTCCGCTACATTTTCCGCACATTCTCCAAATAAGCGATGAATGAATCTAAGCCCCAGATACTTGACAGTATCAACGACAGCGAGTTGAACACTATCTAGAAAGTACTCAGGTTGGCAAGTACTCCATGGCATCGCACCATGAAGCCAGTACGAGGAGATCGCCCCTCTATTTAATTGAAAAAACTCAGTACTAAATATCAATACTAAATTTTATCAAATCAAATAAACATGAAATTAATTATAAATATAATTCCATTGCAAAAAATCTTGGCAGTATAATCAATACATTTTTTACATTAGAGATTTTAATTTTTTTGTAATGCCATTTTAGGATACCACATGTTTTTTTTCCCACAGTTAAAACGAGTTAAAAATGAGATTCATGGGGTTAAATTTATAGACTTCAATTATCCGAAACATTTCACCCGACAAGCAATTAAGCTAATTGGATAGAGCGAACGTCCAATTAATTGAATAAAACTCGATATCGAGGCAGAGTTCATCTAATTATAAAACGAAACTTTTCGGAGTTGACAGAATTTTAATTCACAATGAACACGCGAAGTGACCCTCATTTTGGAAATTTAGTGAAAATTCGTGCTAAATTTACATGGAAAAATGGCGGAACGAGGTTTTGGTCGACCATCCTATGGTGCGCCGTAGCTCTCAAATATGACAAGTACGAAGTCTTCACACGCAATGAAATAACATAAAATTAATTAAAAATAAGTTTAGTCTACATTAGCCCATTGAAATGAACCCCCCTCATCATGCTTCCTTCTTGAATTATGCAACCCTTTTAACGATATTTCTCCCCTGCTCATGGAAGCCCCTTTTAAACATGGCGTCACTATGGAGATAAAAGCCAAATTTAAGCTTAATTTAGTCTCATTAATAACTCAGAGTGTAAATACAAACATTTAAATAAATTAAAAGCCAGGAAACTGGTGTGAACCTGATTTTACCGGGTTATGCAGTGGTCACTACCATATTTGGAAGGTGATAAGATAAAAACACCCGCTAGAGGGTGCTGAAAAAGTCCCCTTATTTTTAGAAAATAAATCTATTCATTTGTATTAAAACAAAACAAAAAAACATTATATGGGGTGCATGATGATATTATTTCGATATCTAAAATGTATGGTCTTTATTTTCAGAAGGGAACATTTATAAAATCATGTCATGTTGCAACAATAACCTCATTAGATTTCCTTGTTTGAAGCTTTATTTAATCCGGTATTTCATCAAACAAAGACCATTAGTCCGCAATACTTGAAAAATGATCAAAAATCGATGTAAACAAAATAAATCCGTAAATATGCCACAGGACGTGAAGAAATATTTGATCTCTGTATAGATAAACTGACGACGCATATGCTGAAACTGTAAATATATACTAAATTGTGTAATTATCTAATATAGTTTACTCTGAGTCATAAAAAAGTAGAGCCCAATAAAAATCACAAAACTTGGTGAAAAATGCTTCGATTTAAATGAAATTTGGCACTTTCATAGAACAATAGTGTAGGAACAAAAATGATTTATAAAATGTGTTCAAATTCACTATGGCAGGGTATTGAAACTAGGTTCATTGGGAATTCCATGTTCAAGCTGCATACTATTTCATGGAAATAAACTATGAATCACTCGGATGTTGTCAACAAAACACCTGTATTTGTGCATTGTACAGTACACTGCCAAAACAGATTAAAAATACAAGGCTCGTTACTCTTTGTGCTTAAGGTTATCCAACAAAGAGGGCATTTTAAGAAATGAAGGTGAAATGAAGCCTTAACTAAAACTGTATTATCATTATGATTCATGTCTCGAATTTCGAAAAAAAAATTACTATAAATTCACTAAAATACCACTACAAATTGCAATTATTGTAGCTGAAGTCAAAGAATAGATTTTCCATGTGCAGTTAGTTGAGAACATAGGTCATAAAGTGAGAGCATATGGGTCATTCAAAATGGCGTCCCTCCACCCCATGTCCACACTGTGTCATTTTATCCAAGACCCCCTTCCCCGCACAGACGTCCTTCATTTTTTTGTTGAAAAGTAGGGTGTCAACAAAATTTGTTGGAATATACAAAAGCCAATCCTATAAATTTCCAAGCACCTGTCTCCCAGCCAGTTCCACGACATTTTTCCAGAATTTTCTGATTTACGGAAATTTCCTGACCTCGAAGGGAAATTCCGGTATAAAATTGGTGTTTAACACAAATTTAGACATAATTCCCGACTTTATCGAGGTTTTAAGAATGCAAATACTTTTGGAACTGGGGACACATTTCTTCCGGTGTCCATTTCCCCTTTCACTGACCATTAAAACTCAAGTAAACAGGAAATCCAAAAACTGAAAAATACCATCATTAGTGGACGTCCATAATGGCTTTCTCCTCCTCCCCCTCCTTCCTGTTCACATGTCAGCAGACCTCTCCCACCACATCTTGAGGACGTCCTTTTTGAATGGCCCCATATTCACATTTTCAACCGATTTGGATAGAATTTGTGAACTCGGTCCCTTTGAACAACTTAAGCAATTAATAATTCTTCGGACCTATTTAGATATGAGTAATTATTCCTTAGGTTATTTTTGTTACTTTTACTAATTTACCATATTGCAGTAATTACTCATAAGTCCACGTTTTTACAGTTCAAGTATAATGTTTATGTATTAGCTTATGTCATCCCACCCCCATAAATTTCCTTAAATTCTAAACGCGTGACAAATGTATGATTACTGTGGGCGGGGGTTATCGAACCGGAATCCCAGGCTTATGTCTATGGGAATCAAAAGTCCGATAAGGTGCGCCCCCTATCGGATCACTCAGCCAACCTTAGTGCCTCCAAGGCGTTGTTCATTCTTCTTAGCACGTCTTCGAGAGATCCAGTCTAGCCAGATTTTTTTTTTCCATATTTTTATTTATTTAGGCTGGAATTTTGCCAAGAAATTTCGTCGGCATAGGCCGAGTCATTGAACGCCAAAAATGACAAGGATTTCGCTGAGATTAATTTGTAAGAGAGAAAGTGCCTTTATTATCAACATGGTAAATACAACAGCCAAAGTTCAACGTTTATAGTCGGCAACAAATATTATTCTCAAATGTAAAAACGTTTTAAAAAAACATCTTGTGCATTGTATTCTCGGAAAACAATGCGTCAATTTCACGTTTTTGTTTAGATAAATTTTTCAAAAAATATCATCGTGCAAATATGTCTATGAATTATTAAATCTTAGTGTGTTGTGTATCGCACCCGTTTCCTTTCTCAAAAAAAGATACATTGCGCAGTGTTCAAAATCAGTCGATTTCTTTGTGTAAAATATTTTGCACACAAACCAAATAATTTGCAATTATAATATCAAGAAATGCTTTTGATGCTGCGCTCATTTATTCTATAATATAACAATTGGTTTCCCCACCGTCATTGGCTGATACCTGCCAATGACAATTTATTGTGCTTTTGCTAATTATGAGAATCACCACTGTTTCATACTTTATTTTGCAGAAAAATTAATACATAGCTGCAGTCACGAAATAGATTTCATCCGAACTGAAAAGCTGTGGCATCACAGTCACGTGCATTTTTATGAAGATGCACGTGCTGTTCCCAATCTCGTGCACGTGCGGTTCCCAATCTAGTGCACGTGCTGTTCCTAATCTCGTGCACGTGCTATTCCTAACTTATTGTTCAATTCAGATTATTTGGAAGTTATAACAACATCCAAAAACCATTCCGGTAAAATGTGTTAATGACATGTACACCAGTAGCTAATGAGCACATGGACATTCGCATCTTAAACCAAACCGGTTTTCAGCAAGAGTGAAATCCATTTCGTGACAATGTCGAGTGATAGATTACTGCGTGATTTTTACTCCTATTTCAACTTATTTTGACAAAGACATTTTTACAGAAATATTTTCATGGGAGAATATATACATCATTTAAGTCATCAACGCACCAAGCTACACGAATCCATCATTATAGGAGTGCAGACAAAAGATTCGGAGCTTCAATCAATTGAACTAAAGGTAACTTTGGACACAAAAAAAAACTTGAAAAAAGGACAATATTGCTATACTTCTGACTTTTTTTTTTATGGGGGTTTCCTTCGATTACTACCCGAAGAGGACATTATTACCCATGTAGGCTTTATTTCGCCCCTGGAATGAATCATTTAGACGAGTAACGAACCATTTTGAATGGGGTCACCTATTCTTCGTAACTGACCATTGTGTCACATTCCTTCGGAGTGACCCTCCGAGTGGTCATTCACGCCTGCGCGTGTTCCGTCTTTTTTTAGTCGTAGGCCAGGTGATACCTAAATTCGAGTTTTCCTAGTTTTTCATCGTTCGAATTGCAGCCCTTTGTTCCTAGTATGGCTCAAAGGCAGGTAAACCTAAATGGCCCAGCTGTCATTCGAGGATTGGTTTAGAGAGAGGGGAGGAAATTCTCCTCTTTGAATGGACAAACAAGTGGCACAAGGTTGCATGTCGTCGAACAGGTGTTTGGTATTCGCCATTTGGGGCCTTCCGATGTATACTACGTTGTTCGTTGATCGTTTTCACGTTGTATGCTGTATATGCTCAATAAACTGGACGAACAAATGAGTGGCTGCTGCGTGCTTCGGCCGTCGTTACGCTAATTAAAAGGAGTGGGTGCGACGGGACGATGTCCTGAAATGTCACCTTGGACACCATAAATGCTCACCACGAACACGACGCGTGTTCATAAAACTTGGACTTTTAATTGGCTTTAAATCAAATACACAGTTTTAGGAGCCATGGTCGTGGGTAATTTAATCCTGATTGCTGGTTGTACCATGCATGGTTTCATACATCGTATTTGGATTATTTTCTTCGAAAATGTGGAGAACTGTACATGTTTACGGACCTAGTACTATATCATTTCACCCCTACTCTAAAATATTTAGCTATTCTTTGACTTCACTATAAAAAATGCAAATGGCTGAATGTATGTGTGTAATGATGTACAGCAGTAATTGAGTAAACTGAATGAATTTGAGTAATGAGTAAAAGAGTACCGAGTACAAACTACAAAGAGTAATTTATTTCAAAATATACATATATTTGCCAAAGTTTGATTACTGATTACATGTACTCTATACATGTATACTCCTACTCATGAGTACAATTTGCTCAAGTCTGATGTACAGTGCATAATGTTTTAAGACCGACTACCATCTTGTAAAAACGATATAATTCGATGAAGATAAATGTTAGCTATTTGAATGGGGGCTGGTGAACATTAATTCGACCCAGGCAGGGTAAAGGAAAAGTTAAATTAAAAGAACATCTATCACGCAACTGATAATGATGACAAATAAAATAAAAATGGCTGAAATGGCAAGAAACGCCCATATCGTATTAGTGGCTTGACTCGTTGACTGTTAAAACTCATTGGCGAATTCACAGGAAAAAACACATTAAATTGTTGGTGACGCCAACAGCAACACGCAACAACGAAAAATCGTTATTTTTTGGGAGCATTTAGATATATAAAATGTATAGACAGGCGCCTGTGACTCAATATGAGAGACAAAGAATCTAACGAAGCGAAATTGGCAAGAGGATTAACCAGATATTTACTCATTTCCCTCGTTCACCAATTATTTTCCCCAAAGAATGATTTTTAAAGAAAATCGAAGGCATTACTCACTCAATGCCATGCTTACTCATTCACCATACTAACTCACTAACTTTGCTCACTAACCATATCAATCGTAGACACAAACACGAATAACTTGTGCCCATGTCACATCTTTTTTGGAGATACATAGTAATTGCAGAAAATTTCATTGACTGAATATGACTAACTCTTTAGCCTGATGGATAATTAACGATGGCATCGTATAATTAAATCAAAAATACAATGTGAGTCATAAAAAGGTAGAACCCAATAAAAAAATCATAACTTGGTGAAAAATGCTTAGATTTAAATGAAATTTGGCAATTACATAGAACAATAGTGTAGAAACAAACTATACACCATTGTTCTATGTAAATGCCAAATTTCATTTAAACCGAAACATTTTTCACCAAGTTTTGACTTTTTAATGGGTTCTACTTTTTTATGACTCACATCATACATGAGATTTGTTATAGGCACTGGCTACAATTTCATAGCTGGCGACTCCTACATGAATACAGTGCAATCAAAATTGTCAATATACAGTAGATCATAATAATAATATGACACCAGAACCATATTTATTCATTTTGCTTCAAGATAAGGACTGAAGGAGACTCCCTATGCTTTTGAGGGTGTTGTACCAGGTATGATGAAGAGGGAACAGTTCTCTCCTCCAGAAGTCTCAAGACGTTTCTCCATCACACTTTTCAGAGGTGTCACAAAAGGGGTGAAATCACATGGAGTTGGTTACAATCAACCGCTGCTTCCGGAGCACCAAGAGTTTGGCCTTAGATGTCTCTAGCATTGGCCCCACGGACGTTGACGTATCGATCGCCACTCGTCTGGTTGCAGAGTCTGGCAGGATACAACGCCAGAATGTCTAAAATAAGCAGCACAGTAGAGGGGATATGGTGACAGGGGCGATACACTGCAATGTCAGGGGTGTAGCGGTGGAATACAGTGGCTTTTGCAGTTGAAACAGCCTCCTAACTCCATCATACAATTACCATCGTGCAAGTGGTTGGAAGCTGTAACAGGAAAGGTTGCTTTAGGCGGATGTAAATGTGCGCATGCGCGAGTTGAACTGTTTATCAATGACACTGCACCTGGCCATTTGATATATTCATGTCGATGTATTGCAGGTACATGTATAGTGACCAAACAATTGCAATAGGTCAATGTGGCGTAGAGGATCCTATGATATTTCTAGGACCCTTTTGCTGTATGGGGTCCTTTTATTAAGTCATTTTTCAGAATTTGCAATCAATGAAGAGTAGCATTTTCCACCGACCAAGGGCAGGGTAATGGAATCTTATGTGGGTGGTTGGGTTAGTTGGGGTCCAGAGTGGTTATCTCCCATCTGTCCCCATGATGAGTAAGAAAGAATTTAGGTGAGGGGGGGAGTAATCAAATCAGGGCAAAGGTCCCCCTACTCCAGTCTTGTCTTCCTCTGACTCTGGTTGCGTTTGCATTTGGTACTCTGGTAGGGTGGAGTAGTGTGATGGCAGAATGTTGTCGATGTTAAGATCCCAACAACAGTAGTAACCAACTGGCTAAAAACTGATTACTCCTGGACAGTGCCTATTGAACAACTGTAAAACTATACGCCTAGTACTGTAGTTGCACAGATTGCATCATAGATGGCGCGGCTCTTGAAGGGTCGCTCTCACATATGTAGAGTAGCAGTGTGGGGTTATAGGGTACGACATACTACTGTGTGTTACATACAATGTTCATACGTCAAGGCAACTCCAAGACAAAAGAACTACAAATCAAATATTAAAAAAAACACTAATTGGCTGAAAAACCGTTAACTTCATTTTGAGGGCAAGGTATACCGCAAAACATTAGTAAAAACTAAAATTCCATGAGATTTTCAACAATGGCATAATTTACCTCTCCACGAGTTAACATCCATGTAATAAAACAGGCGTTTTGCATGACTTTGATTTACAGCGGCCATTTTTTAAGCTGGCGCGTCACACACCCAAATGAAAGTATCCCCCAGTGATCATGTCCTTGAACGAGATAGACAAAAAATATGTGCGAAGAGGGGGATAAAGGGAGAATGACTCTAATGGTATGCTTACCTAAACCCCGCCTCTAGAGGGGTTTTTGGTTACGGGCTAACAATAGATCGTGTGTACGAGATTATGAAGAAAACATGGATCACATCATGATTCCTTAATTTGGCATTTGCGGCCTCTGCTGCTCTCCACATCACTCATCCATTAATTTTGTACTCAACCATTAATTAATAGCTGTAAAAAATCGCTCTAACATTGATCCTACCAGCAGAATCTCAAAATGCCTACAGGACGGAATTCTCGTTATATCCATAATAATTCAACCTTTGTCTCTTGCATTAAATGCACGATCATAACCTCAAATATTAATTGCATTTATTTTCAATCAAAAGTTAAGCCCCGAATGGGGAGAAAAATGCCAAAAAAGTTACAAATGATCGTGTATACACTAACTGCACGTTCAAAATAATAATATATAACAATTATATATACTGTTTATGGAACCAACTAATCAAAAAGATGTGTTCAAACTCATAAATACGCAATTTCTGATACACCCTGTACAATACTAGAATTCAGCTTTGATACGTCAGCAATAGCAAGCAAGTACAGGGTGTCATCGCCCAGGAGCAAATTTTCAGTTAATTTACGTAAACAAATATATTTTTTTAAGATTTACTTTTGACCATTACTTCTGTTGCTAAAAATTAAATTTCTTTGTATATGGAACTAATCGAAAACTGCGCTATTTCCAAACTTACAAAAAATAGTGATAATATTTTTGTGACATTCAGAAAACTGTATAGTACTTATATGCTGAAACCAGAGTATATTTTAAGTTTTTTACCATTATATATGATTACAAGTAGTGACAAAGTAACCTCATTTTTTGTGTCACCCTGTATTCGCATAACAGGAAACGTCTACTGATCGCAATTATCGAAATATAGGCAGACGCTCCCATTTTATAATCTCCCGCATAATTATTGAATTAAATAAGTTCAGTGCACTATCGGTTGTCACATAAGAGTAGAGAGGGCGCTATCGTCGACTAACCCATGAAGTATAAACCACACAGACACACATAAAACGCGATCCGGATCATCGATTAACTAGCCATTAACCTTAATGGATGAATTTTAGATTATGCTTAACAAGGCCCGTTGAAAATGCAGTTATTCCTTTGAGGGAAAAACGAACGGAAAAGTCATAAAAAGCTGAAAGTGGGAAGCAGCAAGGTCGTAGGGATTTTGTTGGAGTGGATGCGCTGCATTGGCGAGCTCTGTTTAAGTACCACCAACAATTTCATAATAAACCTAATAAAAGTGTCATAATAGTCTCGACCCAGTTTTCAAATACCTTTCAGCGAGCATCAAATATTTGTCGACTTTATGTTGATGTAACGAGCCAACTCAAATCGAGCCTCTCGCACAATCATAATTACTATTCACTCTTGCTTTTTATGTCTTTGGTGCCTTTGATGAAAGGGCATCGAGCGCGAAAACATGACATTTAGGACCATGCACTTCATTTACTCTCGCGTAACAAATATGAGAAGAGTAAATCACCGTTTGGTCAAACACCGCTCTTCACGAATCCACTAAAACGCTTAATTGATGACATGTGAAGCCATCATCCTATAGTATACAGAGGACGAGTGATAGCCGCCATATTTACGAACCAAACAACAAAAGCTGCACGGCAGAGTAGCCTTTTATACACTGTAAATGGGCGGAAATGCAATGTTAAGAGAGATCACAACCCTATCATTTTCAATGGGTACGGCTTGCGAAGATACTCACAGTTGAATGAGGGAATTTTGGGTGGGGGTGATAATTGTTTGGGGTGGCTTGATGGATCAGCAAGGAGCTCATCTTGTTGTTTTTCACTTTGAAATGGTAGATTTTTTTAAATTAATACACAAGTTTGGGAAAATGTCCGTTAGTTCGCACACGCTGCCAGCAGGTGGCATGGGACAAGCAAGTTGCGAGTGCGAAAATTAAAATAATAATTTAGTAAATATATTAATTTTTAAAAATCTGCTATTTTAAAGTGAAAAATGACACGATCAGCAACTTGCTGATTTATTAAGAGGGATCACAGCCCTATCCTTTTCAATTGGTCGTTCTTGCGAAGATACTCACAGTTAAATGAGGGAGGTTTGGGTAGGGGTGAGAATTGTTTGGGGTGGCTTGATGGATCAGCAAGTGCATCATATTGTTATTTTTCACTTTGAAATGGTAGATTATTTTAAATTAATGTACAAGCTTGAAAAATGTCCGTTATTTTGCACACACTGCCAGCAGGTGGCAGCATGGGATAGGAAAGTTGTGAGTGCAAAAATTCAAATAATAATTAATTTAAAAAATCTACTATTTTAACGTGAAAAATGACACGAACATGACCTTGCTGATTTATTAAGCTATTATAAACAATTTTTACTTTTATTTAATCTTTTTTTGTTTGACTGTGAGTGTCGTTGCAAATTTGACCCATTGCAAGGGATACGGTTGTAATCCCTCTTAAAGGTGCATTCACCACCATAGGAGTCATACAGTATCGAAAGTAGATGCACTATATTTGTAAGAATTTTTAACAATATGAAAAATGGATAAAATATTTCAATTTCAAATTAATTGATGACTGATAAAGTCATCTGGTATTTTATAATAATAACCTGTAGTCATTAAGAATAACTGAATTGCCACAAGTAGTCTTAATTCCATAAAGCTGTCACTTCCAAATGTTACCATACTCTAAAGCTGTAACCATTTAAAATCGTAATTTAAAAAGTATTAATAAATTTAAGATTAAAAAATGTAACATCCAAAGCTTCGACACCGTTTCATTACAGCAGTGCAATGTGCCCATGCGTGTGGACATAAGCAAAAAACGAGAATAAAAGCGTTAATATAGTCACAAATGCTTAGCTGATAAACGTATTCGTAAGCAGGGCTCTGAATCCGAGGCCCCATTACGAGTTGGCAGTTAACCCCAAAAGCTAAATTCGCTTGTTTTTGTAGTTTCAAAAATGGATTTTTCTCTGTTATAAACCTCCCATGCAACACCACGCTCTTCTTATTTCTGGTCTGCCACATTTTGATATAACATGGGAGAGGGGTAACATTTTTATTACCCTAAGGAAACTGTGTCAGGGACTCTCCTGAATCCGCCTCCAGGCTAGACATATCGATTAATCGAACCCTACATGCATGCATATGGATAAAACTTTATAGAAATTTGCGCCAAATATCACGAGGCATAGGAACTTACTATATAACTGTACCTAGTATACTCGATTTCATAAAAGGTATAACGTATTTCAAATGCGAATAATCGCAGTTTTTGGCTATAGATTGCAGGATTTGCGGGTACTTTACATGTGTAATTATACGCAATAAATAGTATTTTTAAATTCGTGAAACACAGTCCAGACAATCCAAAAATATGGAGCAAAAGGAATGTTTTCAAAACATGTTTCCGAAACATTTTCAGTTTGGATGCTTCAGCAAACTTCTTTTGTGTTTTTTTGCTTTCAAAAGCGTGCGACAGCATTGGTTTGACGAAATAAAATGTAAAGCTCGGTATGCACCAGAGGAAACAATCACAAACACATGAAACACTGAACAAAAACTTCCAGCATGTTTTCGGAGCATGTGTATTTTTTCCTTTGATCCGGACCGCCTCTCGAGTTATCGCCAAGAAACATCGAAATGTGTCAGAAAATGGCCGTTTTTCGACAACATTTACAAACACTTCTGGACACATCAAGGTAGCATGTGTATGTTTCATATGTTTAAATGTTTCTTTTGGTGCATAAGCATCTTTAAATTAATACTACGAAGTAATTATTTATGTTTATAATCTATTCCATGTGACTTCACAAAGTTCTTTAACGACAAAACATGCTCCATACTTGTAAAATGAAATAATTTAATGAATAAACTCCGTAATCCTGCAATATTTCATTAAATCTTAATCTTAAGCTGGGTCTCCATCAAAGGGAACATGATGTGGACGCAAGGTTTGTTCAAACAAATTTGCAAAAAATGTTTGCTTACTACTATTGTTCCAACAAACTTATGACGCGTTTTTGCGACACATTTGACCAATCGTTCTGGAGGCGGTCTAGACCAAAGGAAAAGAATGTTTCCACTACTCGGCTTAGCCGTCAGCTCGGCTCAGCCATAAGCTCAATTCTTGTTCCCTGGAATCTTTTGGTGCAACAATCACGCACAAATTAAGATCGTCTACAAATCGTGGGTCTAAATGTTTTGGCTTCTTTAAGTGGACACACCTCGGCATCATTGAACATGTTTCTGACTTCATTGTTTAAGGTTTGTGTTTTATGTTTATGTATGTGAGTTTTCAGCTTCATGTTGTATGTTCTCTTTGGTAGCGACCCGGCTTTACATTAACTGGATTCAATACAGATCTAACATTCCTGTTAACTGTTTTTTATTCGTAGATTGCACTTAACAAAGACATTATAAGATCCAGTAATAAATAAATAAATAAACGATTAAAATCTTGTTTGGATATATTCATTTGTCATTAAAGTTAAACAAAATTCAAGGTCTGCCAATGTGAAAAAACCAACATTGAAACAAAAAAAAAACCAACAACCTTATTTTCAAAGGTGTAGTTCGTGGGTGAAGAATGCATCTATCAAATGAGAAAAAAATTGGAATGTTGTCTCATTGTTATTTCAACTTTTTATTCGAAGGTAATCCCATCTGTAGCCCCGCAAGTTTGGAAGATTAAAAAATGAAAAATGAACCATAGGGAAAACCGAGACATATCACCACCTGCCTCATTTGCACATTGATAAGGAATGTAGTGAATATACTGCTTATCAGCAAAAATGTTAACAAAAAAGTTAACTTTTATCAGAAAAACATTTCATTTACATGTAACATTAAACGGTTTTCAATGCAAAAATAGTGTACATATCATTTAGCTATTACATGTGCAAAAATGTAATTGTTGAATTGTGGTTGGTAAATATCTTACTAAGGGGCCATTAAAAAAGGACGTCCTCAAGAGGGAGGTAGGGGGTATGCTGGTATGTGGACAGGGGGAGTGAGGGGGAGTTAGCCACTGTGGACGTCCACTAATGATGGCCTTTTTCAGTTCTTGGATTATTTAGGTTTTAAAGGTTAGTGAAAGGAAAATTGACACCAGAAGAAATGTGTTCCCAGTCCCAAAACTTACTTGAATTTTTAAAATCTTGGGAAAGTCGGCAATTATGGCAAACTTTGTGTTAAACACCAATTTTATGCTGAAATTTCCTTTCGAGGTCAGGAAATTTCCGTTTATCAGAAAAATCTGGAAAAATGCCATGGAATTGGTAGCAATAATTATTCTAGAATGGGTTTTTGGAATGTTCGAAAAAATGCTGTGGTCACCCTACTTTCAAAAACAATTAAGGATGTCCATGAGGGGGGGAAATATGTGGGTCTGGGCTAAAATGGACACCTTGTGCACAGGGGGCAGGATAGGATGGGGGAGGGGGTAGGGAAGAAAGAGTGGACCTTTTTGAATGGACCCTAAACAAGTTTAAATACACTTTTGTCCTCAAAATTTTCATAATATCCGCCATTGAATGTATACATACATGATAACTAATGTTAAATTTGTATATTGGAACACAAAATTGGGGAAAAAATATGGTATATTTCAGTAAAAGTTGTGTCAAAGTCTAGTCCTCGACTGTAAATCGATGATCATGATGGGATATTGGAACTTTGGCGAAAATGCCTGAGGTTGACTTAAGCTGAGTCGATTCCACAGTGGCGTGAACAGATTACGTGATGCATCGTCAGCAGTGTAGAAAAAAAGTAGATCTGCATCGTGATCACGCTGGGTGTTTGGTGCTACTGACCTCGTTATCCCCTCACTAACTTTGAAGGCATAGCGAACAAAGAAAACAAAGTGGAAAGCGTTATTTCTTCGCTTTTTATCCCCCTCATCCCAACGCCCTCTATGTGTGCGTGTTCATGCTTTTTACCCCTGAAATTCCAACGTCAAGGTCGATCACCCAACCGACTGCAAAAATCAAGGCGCCCCTAGCGACGTTTTCGGACACTTGGATGGAAAAACTATCTTAAATATGTAGTTTGTTGTAACAATTACTTCATTTAACACGCCTTTAGCATCAGTTTAGGTAATTTCCAACTTTCGATCTTACAAATCTTAGGTAAATAAGAAAAAAACAAAAAAAAAACAATACGAGTACTAAAAAATATATGAAGAAGCCATACTTAAAATACTTATTTAAAACATTAATCCGTAATGAACCCAAAATTAGTGAAATGTATAATGTACATAAAGACATACATAAGTGAACAAGATGCAAATAAATGCAAACATTTTAGACAAAAATTAACTTTTTAACAAACTTATTAATTTGTTTAATGGCTCTCTACATTGAAGAAATCTTATAAAACTATCTGTCGAATAATCCAAAATTTTGCTTATCCAAACAGGTCCCATCTATAGTTAGGATAGTTAGAATACATAATAGCACCACAGTCATTAGCAACATTTCAAATTTTATTTAATTATTCCTTTTAATACATTTAACAAAGTGCCCACTACGGTGTAATCTAAAGACTGAATAGATAACATTTGCTAATTTCAAGTTAGCTTTATGTCGATTCAGCACCCCCTAGTGACATACGAGTCTTTAGTATTGATATTAGCAATGACAAATTTCGCTCCAATGGACCTTACATTTATGTAAATTTCGTCATTTAACGACTTTAGCCCACCATCACGTGACTTTAGCCTCCTTGAAGACAAACGTTGCTTGGGACCCCCCACGTAACGGCTTATGAATAAGCAATTGGGAAAAGCACAACTCTTGAACAATGTGTATGTGTCGTCAAAACACGAAGAGAAACATACCCTTGCATTATGAGCTATAAACCACAAAAAAAAAAACCCGATTACCTCAAACGTAATCAAAATGGCGTCTAGGCATTGTCCCAAGAGCGAGGGTTACGTGATTGCCAGCATTTAAGGTGAAGTCAATGACTAAGTCGAGACACGAATAAAAGGTGAAATTAGTAGTATCTTAGCGGTTAAATTTCAGAAAAAATGCTTTCGTTTTCATCGTTTCGCAGTTACTTGATAATAAACATATCATGAGACACGCTGAATTACTTTTTTTTTTGTCAAAATGGCCGCCCTGACCGCACTTCCAGGGAAATTGAAAAACAATCTTAATTCAAGGTGAAAGTTTGCCCATTTTTTTGCTTAATTCTTTTGAATGATGATTTTCTTTGTTACCATACAATTTAGCCAGAAGTGTTTTGTCGGAATTGCTAATTCCACTAGACTAGACCTGGCCGAAAACCCCGACTACTTTGTGCTGGTTTTTTTCTTCTTCTTCTTCTACTGTGAAACATTTAAATGGGGGAGGGAGGCTTTCGAAGGGTAAATTGGACAAGGTCAAATACTTAGTCCTGTAAAAACCATTAAAATTAAGCACCTTTGTTTTGGACATGGGGGCGAACAATATGACAAAAAAACTCACATTTAAAAAGCGTGAAAAACATGCTTTTAAGATTGTCTTAGTGAGAACATAAAGCCGTATATAAATTAAGTTGGAATTAATTATCAAGGCGCACTTAGTGACCACTAATTTTACACGGCATGGACATCTAGTGAAATATGTAATCTTCAATTAAAACAGGTTTTATACACTGTTTACAGACGTCTCCTTCTCAAGATTTCAATGATTACAGCCAATTTTATTTAGTTGTATGGCAAATCAATCTTACTAGTTTTGTTAATCTAGTATGATAATCGTCGATTAACACCAAATTATCAGAAGACTTATCTTCTGTAAAGTACTTGAATTTGTTTGTAGAAATAAATAAAAAATAAATTTGACCACTTAAATATTATTAAACCAGGATTTGTAAGCCAAGCACGTGCTTTTGTATATAAAAGCACGCCATCTATGAGCGTTTTCTACAAACAAGAGGGCGTTCTTTTTATAGATGCCGAAAATGTTTGTGTGCCAAAAACCAGGGGTTTGTTTACATTATTTCAAGAAGCTAAAACTTGCATGGTTTCAGTTTTGTTGTGTCTAGACTTAGTAGCGCACCAGGTTGTGCCTCTACCCATAAAAAACATAATAAAAAACATGCACCAACCCGCCACCTGGGAGCAGGAGCGATATATGATTCAGATGCCGCCATCTAACGGAATCTTCGAAAAAATGACGTAATTGTGGAGTTTGACTTCAGTCTATGTATATTTGTCAAAAATCATCATTATGCTTCGATATCTTTTAAAGGCATTTTGCATTTATGATCCTTGCTTTTACAATTTCGAAACAATTCGATTCTGAAATGACTATTTGGTCAAAAAAAAGCTTGAGCACATGTCCACCAGAACAGAATAAACTTCGCAAACAATTTTTCTTTACTAATCAATAAAGCCAGAATGCAACAAACGTCTACAAACCATCCAAATAGTTCCCTTGAGCATATGAGTACCGTACGTTTCAGGGAATGCGAGTTCCACATGGGCTAGTAGTAGCCTTACATCATTTGTCAATGGTAGCACAATGGCCCCTGCACAACCTAAAACTAAACTAAAAGAATTTTAAATCAGAATACCGAATTTGGAACAGAACGCATGTGCAGAACGATAGAACGCACGCGTAGCTTACACCCCGTGCTAACACAAAAAGACTTGTCACGGAATGGATTTCAACCTACATAGTATGTAGTTGAAAACCGAGTTAGGTAAACTCTATTCAAATCGGTTGAAATTACAGCGGTTCTATGACTACTACTACTGTATATAAACTGGTCTTATAGTAATTTTGGTTGGATTCTGACGCTTGGGCCGATCGAAAAACACTTGTCTGGTTAAAAAAAAAGTGAACATGTTCAACGTCTACGATATCGGTAACGTAATTTATGAAGGGTCCCTTAATCGTCGCCGACATTCGCATTAAAGCTAACTTTAGTGGCAATTTTAGTGATCCCCCTTTACTTCCAAACCCCACACTCACAATTAAGCGTGATTTATGAAGGCACAAATGTCGCCGTATAGAATAACATGCTACAGTGTAAGTTACATTATTTATAATCATTTTATGGGCACAAATGTGAAAATGTTGCCATTTTTTTGCCTCCACTCGAGATAAAAATAAAAACAACAATTCCCTCACCTCCCTACCCCCAGCCCAACGAGCAATTAAGAGTGAAAGTCATCAGTGACCCATAACCAAAAAACAAAATATAAAAAAAAGATCCGACCCCCACGAGTAAATATACGAATGCGGGAGGGTAATTTAAAAATAGCAACAGAGTCAAGATTTCCTCCCCCCACAAAAATGTTTCCCCTGGGGTCACCAGACAAGACGGAATTATTTGGGCGCGAAAAGGAGGGTTACGAGGGTGCTCCCCTGACCCCCTTCGTGTTTCTCATTTCGAGTTGTTTGTGCAGTCGTGGCTTCACAATTTTTTTTTTCTTGAGAGGAGGAGGATTGGGGGATCGGCCATGATTTTAATGGAGGAGAACAACCTCAGCAAACCGGATGTGGTAACGACACGGACAAAGAGAACGAACTTTGGCCACTCTCCTTCTTAATGGACGTCGTCGTAGACTACTTCATTTCGTTTTAAAGTCGTGTTTGCTACTAGCGACACTAAACGACCACCGAAATACGTTGGTACTTGTACATTTAAACACTTCGCCGACATTCGAAGTAACGTTTCGCCGACAAATTTTCCCATTGTTTTACATTGTAGTCCGTGTTTTCCGTTGTTTGGTATTTTCTTCTTTCATACCATTCATTCATCTATATTTTTTTTTACAAATAAATGATTTTTTTCAACATTCCGAAACACATATCCTGACTGAGATTCAAGATTTCTAAAATTAATGGCAATTTATGTGTAGAATTGCTGTAGTCACGGAATGGATTTCAACCTTTTTTTTGTTTTAGTAAGAATTTAACTATGTATTTTTACAACCCAGGAATTTTATTCTTCATTAAACTGTTATCTTATTGATATTTCACCACAACTACTTGAAATAGATGAAAACAAAGAGTGGATAGAACTAGGTTACAACTAAGTTGGAATCCATTCCGTGACAACAATCATCTTCTCATATCGGTTAAAGTTATCGAGAGATTTTGTCTAAAGCGATTAAATCGAGACGAAATATATATGATAAGTTGATGACCATAACTATTTTTTTATTTTTAAAAAAAGTAAACAGTTTGCTTACGCCTCCACATGTTTAATTCAGGTTGCATTGGACAGTGATGAGTTTATGTACATGTTTGTGATTGGAAAACTATTAAAGCATGACGTATCATCATCATTCATCACCCACGTTCATCAAAAGTTAAGCGGCCCTGATACGTGATAAGGTCCAAAAGAAATCGAAATTACATTACATCACACGCACTGAGAAAAATCACCAGTACTTCATTGGATGAAAGAAGCGGATAGGAAGTTCCAAAACTTAGTCACGTGATAACCAGCCAATGAGCGAATTGATAAGATACAAAATGGTGGCCTAAAGGGAAGTTAATTGAGAAAAACGTGTACAAAGTCAAAATCCTTCGATAACTACACAGTTTTCGTTATAATTAAGGCTCATCGTGATAACTTGTACGTTTTATAGTGATCTCATGAGTGAAACACGGAAAGCAAAATGCGATTAGGGATGATTTCTTTGTCTTCACTTTCCTCTCGCTATCTTATTTCGTTATCAAGCATTTCAGATTTCAATCTCTTCCAAATGTAATTGTTGATTATTAAGCGCGATTTAGCATGCACGACGGCCACCATTAAAAAGCACTAATCGGAGCATTGTGCAACGAAAGCAACAAGCAAATAGCAGCAGGCAGCCTTGAAAGTAGCAAAAAATGAGGCCAATAACACGTACGTCGGCCGCTCTTTTTTATTGCTACCAAAAGTTAGTTGGACTGGCAATGTCAAGGAAAAACTAGTTAAAACTTTCACGAATAGCTCTATTAACCTTGGAGGAAAATGGAGTGGAAACATTGAATGTGTCTGAACAATAACGCCAGGTGAAAACGCGATTAAACAGCAGAATAGGCCATAGGGGGCGCTGTTGAAGGGAGATTTTAGAGCAAGCTAATGGTCAATTTATATTATTCAGAGTTCTAGCACTTTTTAAAATGTAATCACAACTGAAATTTTGTTAATTCGAGCTTTTTAAAATCTCGGACCACTAGATGTGGCAACGGATCTGTCTGTGGCGTCATAGGCACGTGCATTGTGCACATGCTGTTCTAAATCTCGTGCACATGCAGTTCTTAATCTCGTGTTTATTTGGAATTTTATTGTTCTATTGTTGGAATGTTATTATTTTCGGATTTCTTGTTAAGGTTTTCAGCTAGGATGAAATCCATTCCGTGACCACAGCTTATGGTGTTAGTGATTTATTAAAGGCTGATAACAATTGTGTGGGTTAACATTATTCGGAGTTTAAAAAGCCATCATTGCAATCAAAATATTTATTTTATAACATTGTTTTGAATCTATTGTTCTAGATTTTGTATTGTAAAAAAATACGGTGTTGACACTGTAAGAACAGTTTTCTTCCATCAACAAAGAGCTGTGGCGTTTAAAATTAATCAACAATAAACAGCGTTTTAATCGCCAGTTAAATAGTGGTTCATATTTTGAATAAAGTCCATGTGGTATTGTGGTTTAAGAATTTGAAATATTATCGATTTCTACGTGAGATTTGTGGTCGATTTTGGGAAGCATATAAGCTGATCACTAAGGCAAAAGTCTCGAAACTTTGCCAAGATTTCATGATTTAGAAGATGTATGCACTTCTTTGTCAGATTTTCCATTTATTAGGAAATGTTTTTCATGCTATTGATTTCAGATGACATATCGATTTACTGCTTTTTGCAATTTACTTCAAAACTGCAAATTTTGAACGTCTTTTAAAGCTGAAGTTGGGATCCGCGGGGAGTATTATGTAAATATTAACCATAGTCAAGGTATGGATTTCAACAGTTGAAATCTTATATAAGTGGAGTCATGTTGAAAACAGCGGTTGTGAAGACACTGAAGAGAGCGCATGCGCACATGTACATCAATTGGGATAGAATATCTATATTTATAAATCGATTTTCAACTATAGGTTGCAACTAATAGTTTAACGTATCCTCATTTAAAGTCCATTTACACACATCAGTGCGGTGCCCAATAAAGAAAATCTCCGGAAGTGTGTAAATGCTTCAACAGAATTCTTTTCAGTTTATTTCTAAGTAAAATCAAATTCACGAAACAGAATTATCATTGAAAATATTATCACTACTGGTTTACAATTTCTTGATATAGCCTACTTTTCGTTTCACAATGAAACGGAAGAGGTTTACGGTAAACGACCCGTTAAATTCTCGCGCGATCACGTTCACTTGTGGGAATTCACGGATTTCGTACGAAATTTTTGCCTACTCTCCACGCCTACATAACTCACGAATATTCGCCGAAATAATTGCTTTGTTTTCGATGAAAGGGTTTAACGCGTGTTTAAGTGCCTATAATATAAAAAAAATATCCACCTCCGTACGAAATTCACCGGATGGAGTGGACAAGAGGAATCCACCGGTTCGGTGATTTTCATTCCAACCGGAACACCCAACATGGCGGACGGATAGAAACCTTTTTTTTTTGTTGAGTGGGCATTGTTGGATTGGACTTTCACGATATCTGTAAACCGTAAAATAGCCCCAGACACAAAAAGCGTCTCCTTCAACATATGACTAATGTTACTTTCATTGGCAAACTCATTCGCATCACGAATCAGTAGTAAAATTAGGCTTAAATTTGCTACCTGGCTGCCACCTGTTGCCAAAGGTTTTAATTACACCTGTTTCTGAAATAATCACAGCAGCTGACTGACTGACACGCGGACGGATATGCAACTACAAATTGAAAAACTAGAGTCCATTATACAATAAGAGATTCTGAAATTGCTCAAATGACCTAGAATCATGCCTTTTAATTCTCATTGTTCGGTAACATGTTTTTTTTTCAGTCCATAATTGATACAGTGTATTCCTGATGAAAAAACCAGCCTAAAGAACATATGAAGCCATTTCAAAATGCAAAAAAGTTAGGAATTTAAATAAATTGTACAAATTTTAAAAAATTTACCAGTTTGGTAACTCGTGTTCAAACAGATGTTACCATTTTAGTAGTGTTTTAGGATTTGCTGACATTTGTGACAAAATGTTTTTAATGTTTGATACAAAGATAGACATTGAAAAATTGCAAGAAAAATTTCTCTCGACGTCGCTGCATGATGATTTGTTTGTGCTACCTTGTGTGTGTGGTTATCTTGTAACCCTTTAGCTTTTATGAATAAATATTATGGTCGTGATGAGACTATCACTTGAATATCAAGTCATTAATTTCGATGACATGCAAGTTGTACACGATATATTTTAAGGTCCCTTTTCTGTAAAATCTTGATTGTATCTTACTTTCCACGAATTTCATTATGTGCAGGATATATACACGATACTACAATTTCCTGAATTGTTCCAATTTTTCATTTTGATAGCCATCTTTTATAAAATTAGTGCTGTGATAATCAGCTTTTCGATTGATACTTCGATTAGGGGCCATTCAAAAAAGACATCCCCGAAATTCCTTCAAAAATTGACCTTCCTCCACTACACCCTGTCCACATGGTGTCCATTTTACACAGAGTCCCCCCCCCCCTTCGCCTCCCTCCTTCTCCTCATAGACGTCCTACAATTTTTTTTTTTTTTTTAATAGTAGGGTGTTTCAGAAAATTTGTTGTAACATACAATGCAAGTCCCAGAAATTTCTGATTAACGGAAATTTCCTGACCTCGAAGGGAAATTCCAGCATAAATTTGGTATTTAACACAAAGTTGGGCTTCCCGAGGTTTTAGAGATTCAAGTACATTTGGGACTGGGGACACATTTCTTTTAGTGTACATTTTCCCTTTTACTGAGCTTTAAAACTCACTTAAACAAAAAAATCCATAAATGAAAAATACCATAATTAGTGGACGTCCATAATGGCTACCCCCTTCCCCCCTCCTTCTGTCCACATGCCAGCAGACCCCTACTGCCCCACCCCTACCCCCTCTTGAAAACCTCCTTTTTGAATGGCCCCTTCGCGTACAAATATGATGTCACAAAAAATAAATCAGTGCCATCTGGTGTTCTCAATAACAGGGCGTATTTAATACTACATGATCATTATTACCTTCAAGATGTGAGAATCTGAAATGTGAAACAAAGGGTATCACATTTCAATACATGTAATCTGTGTTTTGGTTAAGACGTCCACAGTATATAACGTGTTGGGTTTAAAAGTATAAACGACTTCTTAAACAGGATGGCAAGAAGCTATAGCACGCAAGGCTGGACTCAATTTAGGACGTATAGCAATTAGATTAATCCAAGCCGATAATTTGCATAAAAGCAATTAAGTCGGTTGTTATTTCCCTTTTTTTGTTGGATGCATGCAACATCAGTGGCGTGATAAGCAAAGCCTTTTTTCCCGAGGGTCTGTTTTGCAGCGACGGAAATCCTGAACGGGGTGTTTGACTTTAGTTTGCCACGCATACCACGCGAGTCATACGTTTTCTTAAACGTGGCAAATGAGAAACAAGTAATGAACTTGAAATTGAAGACAAACGCGAACAGGTGCAACCCGAAACAGGTCAGTCGACCTTAACGATCGCAACGCATTGACCATTACGAAATACACCCTTGACCCACCTATTAGCATTTTCGTGCGAAAGTTAAATGAACGAGGGAGAGAAAGGGTTCAACGATGCCCGCAGAATGCCACATTTGGCAGTTTCGCATGAATGCACTCAATGGGGAATGCACTATAGCTCAGCTGCTTCTTATTTCTTGGCAGAATAGCATTGTTGAAACAATGGCAACTGCCTTTACCGACATCTGGTGGAGAGAAACGAAAAGATGGTAGTGCATTGTAGTTTCCATCACACAAAAAATTATGGAAACGGCAGGACTCGATGTTTTTGTAATCTTAGCCTTAAATGAGTTTAGATTTTCGAGAATCTGTAATAAATGTTATCTAGTTTTATTCAATTTTTGTAGCTTATAAATGATATTCTAAATGAATGATCTTAATTTTGCATGTCGTGTTTCAAAAGAAGTTGTAATGAAACTAAGTCAAAAAGTTCCATGTGAATTAAGACTAGTCATGGAGTCTTGATAGACCTCAGGGGCCATTCAAGAAGAACGTCCTCAAGAAGGGGAGGGTCATCTGCTGGCATTTAGACACCATGTGGCTGAGGGGGGAGAAAGGGGGTAGTCATTATGGACGCCCACTAATGATGGGAGGTCCTTTTTGAATGGCCCCTTAATGGATTAATGCAATTGTTTGTATCATGGTATCTTGATGAACCTTTTAGGGGCCATTCAAAAAGAACGTCCTTAAGAAGGGGATGGGGGGGGGGGAAAGGGTCAGTTCTGCTGGTATGTGGGCACCATGTGGACGAGAAGGTGGGGGAGAAAGAGGGTAGCCATTATGGACATTTCGGAAGATAATGATGGGACGTCCTTTTTGAATTGACCCTTAATGGAATAATCCAATTCGTTTTATCAAAATTAAAATAATAAAATTTGGAAACTACTGTTTACAATGATACGAGTTTTGGGAAAAAAGTAATTCTTCAATCTAACTCCCTCAAACTTTTTTAAAAATATTCAGACTTTTTTAATTTAGAACAAAAGTACACTAAACGTAATTATTTCAAACCATAAAAAGCAATTTTTTCAAAAAAAAACATTGATAAAGTATTAGTTTGCGAGTATGGGATGTTTAGATCCATCTCGCCTTATAAGCGTGTCCAGCAACACTCACAAAAGTAAATAACTTTCCCACAATGATTCAAAGGAACCATTAGTGCCTTGTACAATCGCGATTGGTTCTTTTCATTTTTTAATTCAATTTGATGTTATTATTGAAAAATAACGGATTGTTGAATTTGACCTGGATATCCAGTTCACGGTTGAGATGTAGGTGGTCGGGGGGCTGCTGGGGCAGAGCAGGGGTTAATTTGATGGGAATTTGAAGGGGTGAAAATTCATTTGACTTAAGCCTCGAATGCAGTGTTCCTTAGCGGCGAAAATTGTAGAGATTGGGGTTCAGAGGTCAAAACTCCGAGCTCAGGTACGAAGATGGGGGGCAGGCATTCAGCCGAGAGGCAAACGGGTGTAAGAAAAAAGCGCAGTGAAAGGAGTTGAGTCACTGGGTTGTTTCGTTCTGGGCCATCAAGTTCAACCGACAACAAAGAAAAAATGGACGTAAAAAAATAAGCGAAAAAGAATGAGAGGTAGATAATGACCAAGGACGAGCCATGGAACAAACAACGAAAGAAAATTGGGGAAAAACGGAGCAATAGCCGCTTATTAGTTCATCCAGGACAAGGGCAATACAGCGTTCACAATGATTGCGATGAAATCCACTCCAATTTTCTCGTCTTTATGTCTAAAAAGAATTTCGGAAATTATATAATCTTACAAAAATCAGTTCAAATTCTGGAGAAATTGCCTCGAATTTTCAAGACAACCCAAATTTTAACAAAATTGCTAACAAGAAGAATGGTTGTTACAATTGTATATAACGACTAAGAATAACAATGAAAATAAGAACCGAATTATTTTTTCACTCTCTGAAGTCACAAAATTATTGAAAAGTATAAATGCATTTTGAATTAAAAATGTCGTTTTGCAGATTATAAATCTGGGTCCACTGAATTAGTCAGGCATTGAAACGAAGGGACTCGTAATTGATGGTCCATTCCTAAAGAAAGTCCAGTTTGCTAAGCTGGTGGTGCCTCAGGGTGATTGCCACACAGTATAGGGAAAACTTGACACGAAGGATAACACCTGATGAGCACCTGGGCTCTTATTGGCTCATTTTATAACCCTGTTTGAAAAGAGTGAAATCATCACCCTACATTCAGTACCAAAGTATATAAGTATGATTTATAGCAAATATATGAAGTGGTAGATTTAAAAAAAAAATTATATACAAGTTTGAAAATGTCCGTTATTTTGCACACGCTGCCAGCAGGTGGCAGCATAAGATAGACAAGTGGTAAGTGCAAAAATTCAAATAATAATTTAATTTAAAAAAAAATCTACTATTTTAACGTGAAAAATGACACGATCAGTACCTTGCCGATTTATAAAGCAATTTGAAACAATTTTTATTTTTATTTAATCTTTTTTTGTTTGACTGTGCGTGTCTTTGCAAATTTGCCGATTGAAAGGGATAGGGTTGTAATCCCCCTTAAATGCCATTAAATTTCAAAACTAAATGAAATCGTTCTAATAATCACAAATTCACACAGTACATTCTAGAAATTCATCACTTTCAAAATGGCGTCCATTCGTGCATGGATGCCAAATTCGTGCATGGATGCGATTGCATTACCATAAACTTTTAGTATTTGAAAGTAACGGTTAGTTAGTCACATGAGGGCATGGACTTTTATCGGTGTTGAAGAATGGTGTTTCATTCGTTTAGAAAACGTACTAATAAATTAAACTGTTTTTTTTTGTTTTATTTTTTTTGTTATAAAGCGTCTACGGAATAATCGGTGAGCTGCACTATCTGTCAACAAACCTAATCGCAACAATGGCGCATGAATTATGCCGAAAATTGAATCTGAAGAAACCAGTCTTACTGGATGCTGCAATGGACGCCAGGGGGATATTCAACCCTGATGCACTGCATTCGGACAGGAATTTAACCCGACCCGCACTAAATTCACGATACAAAGAATTGAAAGAAACGAGGGATAAGAAGGGGAATCAACAACTTATACAAAACATTAAAAAAGATGTCTTCAGAGATTCGAATCAGGTGCGAATCAAATGGTTTGTGAACACCTACCTTGAATGCAAAGTTCGCTTTTTTATTCATATATTTCATGTATTATTACTGCTATATAATGTATATGCATATTTCATTTCGTTATATAGATTTTTTACGACGGTTTTAAGCCATCATATACATATACAAGTAGAGAAGGGAGAAGAAGTTTTACTTTTGAAATACTACATCACATAAGAAAAGCATTAAACTTTTGTAAAACTCAACAAGTTTTTCATGCTACGTGAATGGTACGAAGAAAATAAGTTTTGAATTTGTATGAGTTTATTTGATGTGGTTTTCATCTTCATATACTTGTTTTGAAACGTTATTACACGTAAGCCAACCAAGTAAGGCACCTCTTTCATAAATTCGTAACTTTTTTGTTTTTTTAATCAAAGTAAATCCAATTTTGCACAAATATCGGCAACAAACGTACGAACAAAATAGCTATTTTAATTTGTACTCAAAGTGTCCTCCATATAGATACTGCAATACATGCGCCAATGGGCAATTGAAGAGTAGATTACTGTTTGATCAAGTTCCTCCCGAATGGCCAGAAGTCGGCGTCTTATAACTCTTTGGTATCACGAATCTTTGTTCGGGACACTATTTGCACCAAATTCCCCCAGATGGAATAATCAACGGGGTTCAAATCGGGGCTATTAGGTGGTCAAAGGGCAGGTGGTGTAATATCTGGAGTCGTTCGATGGAGAAGTTGAACAGTTTCTCCAGAGGTGTGTGTTGGTGCGCCATCTTGGAGGAACACAAACAAGTCCAAAAATACCGTATATCTGGGGGAATTTGGTGCAAAAAGTGTGCAGAACAAAGATTCGTGGCCACCCTGTATAGCTAGCTGAAAACAGAATTCAATAGATGCTGCTAATTATTCTAAATTGAGTCCAAATTGAGCTTTTAAATCAAAAAGCTGAACTTTTTAAAATAAACTTTAATCTGCTTGTTTGAATGTCAAATTTCTGATGTTCTTTGCTCTACACATATGTAGCTATATGTTTAACAGATGAATAATAGCCAATTAAAGCCATTTCTTTATAAATACAAAGTATTCAATAATGAATGTCGTTGTTTTCTGAAAGATTAACATATAGCTTTTTTGTACTGCCTACACTGGAATTCGTTCTTAAAAGTGTCCTATATATTATTAACTTTAATTCGTTAATTATCCGACTTATTTACAGAGCATAGGGTCACGTCAGTTCGGATGTAGCGAAAAACCTGGGAATTACGACGTCCATTCTAACCTGATATGCGTGTAACATGAATTTGAAAACAATTTACGAAATTTGTGCCAACTCACATATCTAGTATCTCTTCAGTAGCAACATTTTAAGCGCTCTTCAAAAATAATCTATTGAAAATAAGCGGTTAATCGAGCTATTTCATGAAAGTAAACTTTCTCGTAAGCGTGGTGTAATTATTCAAAAGATAACCGTATTCACCTTATGTAAAGTAACACTGATTGATCATTTTTGTAGCATAAAAGATGTGACAATTTGTTAAGTGAATGGGTTTCAATAGTGTCATTGCCCCTATCTTGTATTAATTCGTGACGAAACCGATAAAGCCCTTTAAAGCCATCAAAAATCGTTGGATCACAACATGTTTAGGAATGATTTTCTGAACAAACTTTTCCCTCCGTGTGCGAGTATGGCGATGAAATTTTATTAGAAAAGTTGAACGACTCTGGTGGGTTTTTTTTTTTTTTTTTGCACAAACGGTGGCATTCAACTTAAGCGAATCGATCGGTGTGAACAAACTTCTCAGTTTCGTTTTAAGGGTTCAAACAAATCCTTTCATTGAATTTCGCGATAATAGTATACCGCGAATTTCCAAAACAAGACAACACCACTTTGTACAAAAAAAAAGAAAATATTGTATACTGTGTTTCGGTTGTCAAGGAATCAGTCCCTTGTAGATAGTAAAAGATGCATTCATGCGGTCATTTTTCATTGAAAACGCCATTTGAGAACAGTCTATTTGCCCACAAACCATAGATTTTGAAAATACAACCAAACCTCGCTTTACGGCCTATAGATACGTTCCGGAAAAGTTGGCCGTATAGCGAAAAAGCCGTATAACGAATCAATTCTTTCTGCATTGTGATTTTCATTTTTTTTCTTTCTTAAACGAAGTGAAACCCATAAGTTGTTTTATTGTTAGCCAAATCCGACCTTGTTTGTGCAAATTGGGGTAACTTATCACCTTTGTTGTACACTTTCTTTAATCAAATTTTTTTGGCCATATAACGAAACATTGTGGGCCCTAAATCGAAACAGTGCCATAATTAATTACTATTGGTCCTTCTTTTTGCAAGCGATTAGACGATGGACTAGCCTTCCTGGCGAAAGTCCAGATTTAGTAAAAATTCAATTTAACAATGATGTCTAAGTCGCTACTGACGTAGGAGCATTCTCCTGAAATGATTGGGTGCGACTTTCCCCCTTCTCCCCCCTCCTTACCTTATGGCATTTATTTGCTGACTGTATAGGGTACTGAATTGAATTGACGTCTTCACAACATGATCACAGCGTCGTCATTCAAGTAACGTCAACTAGATGGCGTTCTGAGCTTGCAAACAGCCAGCGCCATCTATGATGAATTTGATAACCAATCTGCATTAACAAATCACACAGTGACCTGTACAGAAATTGTAACATTCTAATCAATTTGTATCGACCGAAACGAGCAATTTAATGAAAATGTACCGTCAGCCCCTTTTCCCCCCAAATAGATGAACAAGAATTGTATTTTGCCCGTAATTCCCACCAGGCGTCGTATTGATCGACCTCATCCCTCCCATTGCGCTCAGCTATAACCTTATTTTACCAACATGGCCTCTGTTAGGGGAATTCGCAATATAGGCAACATCCCGTTATATGCACCCTCGCAATTTCCCCGTCTCTGAAACTTCATTTTAGCTCAAATTCAAGAACCCGAACTGCTAGGAATCGATCCCGGAGAATCCATTCTCCCATCTGCTAAAGAAATCTGGTTGCACTCTACTGTACACCCAGTAGAAATGAAAGCAACGAAGATAGTCGCCATCTTGGTCAAAGAAAATCTATCGCAGATTTATCTCAAAACTGTTATTTGGGATCCTGAAAATCTTTGTAGGGATTCACGGAGCTTTTTAATCAATCAGAACTATCTGAAAAACTAAATCTAATCAATTTTTCATTACAGGTTTCTACCGTTGGAATTTCATACAAGCACTGAGAATTGCCAGTTTCTAATATTATTTTATGTGCTTTTATAAAATTTTCTGAAATATATAGCTTTCTGTAGCAATGTTAATCTAGAATTCAAAGTTTAAAGAAGCCGGGTCTCCACTGAAGGCAACATGGGGCAACAATGTTTAGGCAACATGGTTTGTTGAAACAAATATAATGAGTAAAAGTTAGCCTACTGTGATGTTTGAGCAAGCTTATGACGTTATTTTGTTGCCAGATCATGGTTTCGGCAACATTTTGCAGATCGTCCAGAACAAAGGGGAAAATGTGCTCAAATGCGGACCTGAATGCTAAGTAAAGGTTGGTATGCACCAGAGGAAACATACACAAACACATTAAACATACACAAGAAACACTGAAACAAAGTTTCCAGCATGTTTTTCGGAACATGTCGCAAATTTTCTTAGATCCAGACCGCCAGGAAACACAAAATGTGTCAGAAAATGACCGTTTTTCGACACATGTTTCACAAACACTTCCGGACACACCAAGGTAGCATGTGTATGTTTCATGTGTGGTAATGTTTCTTTTGGTGCATACGCACCTTAAGGCGTTTGGACACATTAAACTGGACACATTTGTTCAGTTTTTCTGTTAACTTTTGGTGGATACACCTCAGCATTCAACAACATATGTTGATGCATTCATTGTTTCATGTTTGTCTTTGAGTATTTGAGGTTTGCGTGTTGCTTTCAGTGTACACCCGGCTTAAATTAAACGAAATATGAAACTTCTGCAGTACGTGCCTAAAAAAATTACAGCGCCATCTATGCTTCGTTTTATGCAACTACAGTTCAAATATATACATACTGTGTATTGTGTGAATATTTTGAACAATGCTAAATTCACACCAGTTCGTACAGTAATTAATAATTTACACATTCTTCCTGCTCAATACATATACATAAAACAATTTAAAATTTCACTTTAAATAGGTTTTAACAACATGCTCTTCCTTCGTGGGGTCAAATAATTTGATACTAATTGAGGCTTAATTATTCCGTGTGCAATCTTGTTAGCAATTACAGGGGACTGCTTTCAGAAGCTGGAAGCAGTTTTTTTAAATTAACTTTTACGTAGACTCATTACGTGTTTCAAATGGGCCTATTTGAACGACTCAAGCATGAAGTTAGGACACGATGGCCTAGGGGTAAAATTTTTAAAAAAAATAACAACTTTGATTTACTAAAACCTTAATGCACTATAGCACTGGTTGGTAAAATTCGTTAAAAGGATTTTTCCATCACTATCTTCAGCAAATTGGAAAAAAAATAACATGTACATAAGTGAAGAGACAGTAAGTAGCCTATCCTTCTCTTCCATCATTCCTCCAGCCTATCATTTTCTACCACCAGAGGGCATATGTGCATTTCCGTACCATCAAACACCATTGCAGAGCCCCATTTTGCCATTTGCCACACACATTATAGCTAGCTGTTATGGGCCAAGGACACCTAATAGTCAAGATTGAGGAAACCGATAGTGGCGCTGATGTAATAAACAGGAGCGCCTTAGGAGCGCAGTGAAACGATAACAGGGAATCCCCCTAAACGTTGATGTATTAAGCAACCCAAACGACCATAACAGAGTAGTGGTCCTTCTATGTCACATTTATGTGGTACACAGTCGTTTTTGGTACTTTTGCAATTAGATAACTCCTGTTTCATTTTTCAAAATGTTAACCATTCATTTGAGGACCTAATGTGGGAGTAATAGCAAACGATTAATTATTATAACAACGATGGTTTATTTTAATTGGTGATCTTATGTAATAATTTCCAGATGGAGTAGGAATTAAGGTGGAAACAAGTTCTGGGAATGGGCTATTAGAGGTACATTTTCAGTAAACTGTTAAAATGAAACAAGTTTTAAAGTGGGTGTTGGAAAGTGCGAGAATTTGCATTGGTTTTAGCATTATTTTAATGGCCACCAGAGGATGTATGACCTACTTGACATGCTAATAAAACTCTGGTTCGTCTAATGTTAGAATATTAAGCTCCTATTTGGAATCCTTACAGGATGGTTCATATTCAGGATATAGAGATGGTCCAGCGTAGGGCAGCCATATTTGTTAAGGGCGATTACCAACATTCCGCGAGTGTGACAGAAATGTTCCACTCTCTAAATTGGGACACGTTGAGGTCCAGACGGGAAACGTTATCTATATGGTGTTATTCAAACGGTTTAATCTTTCTCGTAATTCAAATATATTAACGCCTAACGACCACTCTAGGAGTAGACATAATCACACAAATCCCTAGAAGGAAGCTTATACTATTGGTCCTTCTTTTTGCGTGCGATTAGATGATGGAAAAGTTGTCCTGGCGAAAGTCCAGATATAGTAAAAACTCAATTTAACAATGATGTCCAAGTCGCTACTGACGTCAGAGCATTCTCCTGAAATGATTGGGTACGACCCCTCCTACCATATGGCATTTATTTGCTGATTGTAGGTTACTGAGTTGAATTAAATTGAGACTACTAAGTAATAAAGTCACACCAGGTTTTGTTCATCCAGAGTTCATAAATTCGTCTTGTTTAAATTTGTGAATTTGGTGAAACTGCCATCATTAAATCTTATTTCATGAACTCGTTTTGTACTTTGGTATGCTCTTGTGCCCACCTTCAGAGTCATTTGTAGACATTAGTCATAGTGATAAAAAGGGTACACAATGCAATCCCTGATTTCCTCGTCTATCAATCCCACAAGTACTGCTGTGATTATGTAAATGATTGACCAAATGAAAGCAAAACGAGTTATTTATTCCATATACTGGTTTAGATTGGGCATCAATAAAAATACATTTATTTTACATATGAGGCCGAAGTGGCCATTGTTATAAATCAGCTTTTGTGCGCCTTTTCTTGTCAACGGTCTTCAGAAAAGACTAGCAATTTTTTTCATGAAGGGATTTTGGGCCCCTTTATCAATGGTGCCATTGTGGGTGACCAGTGGTCACTCGGTCATCCCCCCTCCTCACATGTTCGTCGCGGTGTTTCTTTCACCAAACCCCCTCACTCGTATAATAATAAATTTTAAGGCTCAAATGTTAAGAGAAAGCAAGGTTTTCGTCGACCATCTGGAATGTTGTTTGCCTTCCAAGCCCTAACTGACCATTGGTCGTTACGACCTCAAAATTGACCTTGGGCCAAAAAAACCCTGCTCTTCAGGTATTTATGTAGGGGGGTTTGTTGACCACGATGATGTTGATAGAGGATTTGGTTTCTAACATCCACTGTACCATGGCCCCAGACCCTGTACCCACGCAGTATGGTCATTTGGTTATTGCTACCACATGCTAATCCGCGTCAAATGCTGGGGTTTTGCAAGCTCGTGAAAGTTTACATAGGGCTTTTAAAATTATCGTCCGTCAGCCTTTAATGGTCCTGCCACCGGAAGTGGGGAAGAAAAAAGGAGAGGAGGCTGTACAGTGGACGGGAGGGGTCAACTATCACCACCGGAACTACTGTGTATACGCGAAATGTAGGGTGCACACTGCACACCCGGGACTCCCCTCAGTGTAATCACTGCACGCGGACATGGACAAGGGCACTTTAAGATTAATTTCCATGGCCAGGTGGTTTACAAGATTCTAATGAGGAAACTGCAGGTTCACTGAACTCCATAACATTCTTAAAACTGTTTTGTAATCGACTATTTAACGAGATGTTAATCACGGAAAACAAGTAAAAGAGACCCACTGATAGGGAAACCCACCCTAAGCTATGCAACGTTAACTTCAAGAGAGCCCTATCGAGAATGCATTCAAAGGGCCCCCTAGAGAAATTCCTACACCTTTTAAAAATATATTCAGTCTTAATCTCAGTACACCAAGGTATACTGTAACGGTTTAGGTAAACTTTGCCGACAGCCCATTTTAGCACCTCTCATTATTACCATTTAGTATGATAATTTAATATGATAATTAAATGATAATTTGACGGTTAATTTTGTTTAAGAGGGATCACAACTCTATCCTTTTCAATGGGTCGGACTTGCGAAGACACTCACAGTTGAATGAGGAAGATTTGGGTGCGGGTGAGAATTGTTTGGGGTGGCTTGATGGATCAGCAAGTGCATCATATTGTTGTTTTTCACTTTGAAATGGTAATTTTTTTTAAATTAATATACAAGTTTGAAAAATGGCCGTTATTTTGCACACGCTGCCATCAGGTGGCAGCCTGAGATAGGCAAGTTGTGAGTGCAAAAATTCAAATAATAATTTAATCGAAAAAAATCTAGTACTTTAACATGAAATTTTTTTAAATTTTTATTTAATCTTTTTTTTTGTTTGACTGTGAGAGTCGTTGCAAATTTTCTTATTGAAAGGGATAGGGTTGTAATTCCCCTTAACCTAACCAAACCTAACCTAACCAAGGACTGCGTTGTCGGCGAGTTTGGAAAAACTGTCGGCGAAATAAACCGTCCCGTCGATGGGTTAAGCCGGGTTTCCACCAAGAGTATCATGAATCAGACTCTCGGTTTGTTGAAACAAATTTGAAAAACTGTTTGCTTACCAGTTTTGTTTCAGCAAACTTATGACGGGTTTTTAAGTCTAGAATCGTGAGTCTAGACTCATTTTCCCGATCGCTCGGGTAGCGGTCTAGATTAATGCCGTATTCTCACTACCCGGACTTTTGTCCGTTTTGGGGCCGTGCGCATGCGCATTGATGTTTTTCAGCA
>JAQGBW010000629.1:0-37081 GCA_034698625.1 Julus scanicus | reverse complement strand
TAATTAAAAGAATGTACCGAGTCGGTAGGACGAAGGTCAAATTATAAATGCGCCAATTTGGCAGTAAGGTCTCACAATAATGGTCAGGCAAAGTCAGGAAAAGTCAGGCAAGACCAATCTGTAAAAATACTGGCAACCCTGCTTGTAACATGGACCTGGTTTTGTAGTTAATCTTGCATTTTGGGTATGTGTAATAAAGCAGTTGATGTTAAACGATGCCTGAACAAATCTAGTATCCCAAAACCCAAATCTGTGTGTAATACATGAGCTGGATTCTGATGCCAAAGAGCTCCTTGTTGTCAGAACTTTATGCGGTGGACTTAACTGACTGGTGTAATCATTAGTACCAGTTGTACTATTTTAAGGTTTGGTCCCACTCACTTACAGATCCAAGGAGCAGAATCAGAAGCACCACAATTCTGAGGATGTTAAGAAGCCTCTAGTTTTCCCTGCTATTGCCTTTAGAAAACCTGTCTTGGAAATGTTGTTATTAAAGCCAGATCCATCTTTAGTGTACACTGTTAATTCCATCCTTTGTGCGCCACAGATACATCAGACATTTTAATCTGCGGCAACTGCAAGGAAACCTTCGGAGGACTGCAGAAATTGGTCGAGCACAAAAAGACGAAATGTAGGCTGCGTTTTGCTTGCCGTTGTCAGTCAATCGATGGTCGAAAGGATAAGGAAAATGCCACTGAGGGTAAGAAAAGATTTCTTTCACATTTCTTTGATAGTCGCATGAATCAGAAGTTACTAATTAGAAAAGTGGTGCATGGCCATTTGTCAAGTGTGGTTGGTTCTCTAACAATGGCTTTTTTAATTAAAACAAAAGTACAATTTTTTTCATTACGTTTTAGGTTTCAATGTATAAAGTTTACCGAGGTATTTGTGAGGTTAAGTTTTGTTTTTCATGCTGGTTTCTATTGGTAACCTGCTGTAGTCGTAATGGGATCGATGCATCTTGATAAGTTACACATGGGGATGCAAGTGGCGGTTTGTTGGTGTAGCTTGTGAATCAATAGCTTGAGCTATCTCATATTTTCGTTTATGTGGTACACGTTTTATTGTAACAGACCCTCTGCAATGTCGCATAAAATGTTAGGGAAAGGTGTTGTTGTATCAGTAGTCCATTACTTTGGTCGTTATGTTTTTATCTCGTTTTCAATGTAACTTGTGTCGATAATACAGTGTATATAAAAGTAGATTAATGACTTGAAGTATAGGTAACGCCTTGGAAAACGAGCAGTTGTCGGTGAATTCATGCAGCGAAATAACGAGCCTTTTAATGTGGTTTTATGAATAGTGTTTCGATTGACGCTTTCATGTCTGTCGGGTGATTAATATTTAGGGAAGACTAGCAAGTGTTTTCAAAAACTACGGTTTTAAAACAGTCGACATAACAAGTGATGTTTGACAAACATTTTTTTCTTCAAAACAAATCCTTATCTGACATTGTTGTCCTTTAGTTGTCTTGTTGGTTCTGTAGGCACTCTTAAAGCTAGACTTGGGTCATTTACTAAGAAGTTGCAATTTCAGTGTAGGTAGGAAAAATCGATTCCTTTACTATCCCTAAACGACTGGAGTGCAGAGGAATCTGTGGTCTTGTAGCGTCGAAACTTTGTTAATATTTCATTTGTAAACGACGATGCCATGGTACAACGTTTGGGCTGCTAATAAATACTTGTTACTGTTATCAAACTTCAGCAATTCAGTAGGTTAACTGGATACATAAAAATCATACTTAGTGCCATGGCCTTGCATTAATCAGTGATTCGATGGCAATACTAGTCATTAGCAATATGCCTAGCCGACATGTGTCACCTGACCTGAATAACATTAACGAACGACAAAATAGTGTAATATTTGTAAAACATTTAAATCTAATTAGTCTTCAGTGCTTAATTAATCAGGATGCAGCTAAACTTTTGGGTTAGATTGCTGAATTATCGATCGGTTCAAGCAGCCGTAATGATCCAATCTAGTCCCATTTTCAATCATGATATCAGATCGCATGTTGTCTACGGCTTGATACCATCAATCGTTATGCATGTACTAATTTATATTAGCTTGTAAACTCCAGTTGTTAGATTAAAAGAAACTGGGATTGCGTGTCCTAACTTGCCTATTGATTAATCACGACCAAGAGGATCCATTATTTTTGAAAACAGACATGTGGATATTGATTATTTGTTAAGAAACTGCATTGTCAGTCAGGTGTAACAGGGTTTGATCCTTTTCCAAATATTTATTGTACTATAAAGGGATTAGTTTAAAATATGTTCCTTTTCACATCACGTCCTAACTGGATTATTGCAATTCCGTGTGTAACCTCAGCATTGCCCTTGGGCACATAACATATAGTAGATGCTTTAATATTGAGATTATAGTAGAGAGATTTAAACGCCAATCAATTTTGTGTCAATGTTTTGGATTCTATGTATAGCATTGTTTGTGCATTTCGATGCAACATATTATTGATCTTCATTTAGCGTTGGTTTTATGCCGAGGCTATCTTCACAGCTAGTTGCTTGTGTATGGTTATTAGATGGTTTGTGCATGTTTATCTTTAGGATTTTCACAAATGCGAGTGTTTTTAATGGACAATGTTTTGTATGTTTAGCGAGCGAGCCGAGAACCTTCGTTTGCGCCACTTGCAAAGACAAATTCTCTTCGGCTTGGGATCTGGTGCATCATGTACAAAATGTACATGAAATGGTCATCTACGAATTGCCCGCATCATCGGATGGCGGAAGCAGCGATGAGATGAATGCTTCGGTTGGGAACAATAGCGTTAAAGAAGATGGCGATGAGGAGGATCAGGTTGAAGATGGTGTGCAAGATGGAGCAAGCGTAAGCATATGACACTTTTTTATGGCTTAACATTTAATCCCACATCATCCAAGATGGGGAGAATTAGGTTTGTGCATTGTACATCACCAGCAATTCTACTGTGCTCATGGGGTGTCTTGTGTACAAGCATGGCTAATTCTTGATGACGTCTATTTGGGCATGAGCAGCATACTATTTGTACAAAGCAGGATATGAATTTAGTCTACCGTCTTGTAAGCAGTACAGTTGTATGCTGCCGGGCATAACATTCAACGCATGATCTGTTCTCCTATGACGCACAAACGTACTAAATGAATCGAGCATGTGGGAGGAGAAAGTGCTTTTTCTGAGGATTTTCGGTTTTGATAGCGACATCTTTATGTTTGTATTTTATTTGGCAGCCTTCTGGAATCAATACACGAAACAAGAAGCATGCATTAGAAGCACTATGTCACCCACAGTCGTTTTGCGAGAATTAAACTAGGAATATCAGCTAGGGAGCACTTCTCGTATTAATATAAAACTGTTCGACGTTTTTCTGAACTAGCCGAAAATCAATACACTGCATTTGCATAATCACGTTAGGGAGAACCCACGTGCTTCCTCTGTCTAAGCCCAGCATCTTGTGAATTCGTGGCATGCAGCACGCCTGACAAAAAAAACTGTTGAATTCATGGTGTAAAGCTTCTAGATTTTTTCAATTTTGCACGTGGAAGTGCAGAGATACCACTGCATTGGCAATTTCGTGCTTATAAATTTCCAAATTTACTACAGCCTGCTTGCCTTATCTCTTTGTAGCGGCGTTGTGGTTTTATTTTAGTAGCATGCACTAGGCATCCAGAACTTCTGGCGAAATTGGATACAGGAATTGCATGAAATTGAGAGAAAATGGTGAAATAAATAGAAATTATTTTATTACTCGACTTGACAACTTCAACGTGTACTTTCAATGTGTTGCGATGGGAATTGTTTAAACTCATCACCTCCAACCTAAATATGGAGTACGTACACGTTGACTCTTTTGTAAGTTAAAGTTGTATTACCCTTGGTGTTGAGGACAATTTGTTGTCAAGCAATGTTAACCATTGTGGATAGTTGCCGGTCAGGGTGCCCTTTCTGATATATAGCCAAGCTGGGCCTCCGCTGAATTGCTGAAATGCCAATTCCAATAACTTACTTTTTTTTTTTACAAAAGAACAAAGAGGAATTTATACAAGTTGTAAGTTCTGGAAAAGAGGAGTGGCAAAATCGACTAACTCCAGAAATCAAGACATGAGAACACTTCCCATTTGTAGCCCAAGAAACTATGATGTCATGGACGAGTTGAATATGCTATCTACCTTGAAAGGAGTTGTTTTAATGTTGTGTTTTTATTCTAAAATTCAAACAGATGTTGAAAGTAGAAGCACGTTAAAAAATAGATTTTTGGCTGGGGAATAAATCTCTGCAATGTGTCGCCTTATTGTAAATGAAACATTTTTATCCTAGAAATCCGGGCTTGTTTAAGATTATTTACGTATACATATATGATGAGGAAATGTTTAGATACTGAACAGGCTCTACAGTTCTGGAATGCTGTTTTAACTGGAAACTATATTGACTGCCTTTTTCTGATTCGGAGTTTATTTTTGAAGAAAAAAGCCAAACTTGCCAAGAATCAATGCAAGTTTATTTATTTAATTGTGTCCTTAATGTCCTACTCAGCTTCATAAATTCATTTTTAGCATTCAAAGCGGTTTCCTAATTGCCCAATAAGTCAGCAAAAAAAAAAAAAAAACCTAATGGACTGTAAATCAATCCCAGAGCTCTAGGAAGTAAAGCAGGTGTTGATTTTCGTGGTAATAATTGAACGAATTGATTTTGTTTTTTGCAGGATGGCAATTGCGAAGATTTTGAAAACGCAGCAGATGGTGAAGTGGAGCAATTTAGTTAAGGGCACAAACCATATTATATCTTGGTCTTGATTAATGCCTCTGCTAAAAATAATGGAGGAAATCCTAAGCACACACATTTGCACTTTGGCCCACCCCCATCAAATCGCCATCAAGGAAAATCTATATCTGCCCTCTGGCTGAATCAATTATTCCACCAATCAATACCGTCAAGTCTCAATCAACACCTTTTGTATATTTTCGTATGCCGTCGGAAGAATAATATCATTCGTCTGGGTACGTATGCTCGTTGCAGTTTTAATGTGCGCTCGGGATCATACCACACATAACGTCAATGAATATATAAGACGATATTACTTTGTTTACGTTAGCGTCAACAAAATATATATATATCTGTTACGAAATCAAATTGGTAACAGAAGCGACCATCTAGGACTGTGGGTTTATAAATAACTACAGCTTTGCTCTTCAATTATTGATTTGTTAGTTTACTTTTTCACCAAATGATGAAAATGTTATTTGTTGTACTGTTTTAGCCCTTGTTTCCAAGTTTATTATCCTAATCAACTTCATTTTTTTTTTTAATTTCATATTCTGGTGCTATTTTTTAATTCACCAGAATTGGCTTTTTTTTTTTTTTTTTTTTTTTTTTTTAAATATGGTTTAGGATTCGCACATTGTTGAGTTACATGTTCAATGCAGATTTTTTGGTGCTGGTGAATTGCATTAGTTTTGCTAGTTTGTCCAAAGGAGTAATTACGCTACTACCCGATTAATTGGCGAATTGAACTTTTAAACTTTGGTACTGGGAATCGCTTAATAGCCTAGCACATTTTTTATTATTTTGTTTTCTGTTGTTACCTCCCCTACTTAACATCGATGGAATATGTGTACATAGGTTAAATGAATTTCACCCATTTCTGTTGACTATACAAAACAGTTCATATTCAGCGTACCGAGTACTTTTAATTTCCGGTAAGCAGTATTTGGATGAATTTGAGTTGCGTGACCATGTCATAACATGTATATTTGAAACAAATTTTAAAACGTATTTGGAACGAAGTCGGTTTTTTAATTATTACATCTCCATCCATGTTTGGTTTTTATTTTATGCAAATCTTTTAAAGAACTTTTAATAGACAAGTAATTTTTCGGTTCTACTATCTCTTGGTATCCGTTTTCATTGTAAAAGATATTTCTTTTTTTTTTTATTTCATTATTAAATTGTGCCAATAGCGTTGGCAGTATAAGCATAGTTGCAGTACACAGTAATTTTCAGTTTTTTCTCCCCTTGCAAAATGCTACCTGGTGATTATTTGACAACCTGTCCAGAGTAACCATTCCACGAAATCGCCATTATGCTAATTTAATAAGTTTTGCATTTTCATTGTTTTGAGGGTGGTATCACCATACCACTTTGCTGTAATTTGAATAGATCTTGTTAGTATGCATTCTATCAACATTTTCCAACAGTATTTTATTTCGACCTCATTTTTTTTGTTTGTTTTTTGCCTCTAACGTGCAGTTTGTTTTCCTGTTCTCTGTTGGTGAACCCTGTGCAGTTTTGAATGCGATGTATCGCAACCTTTCCTATGTTATCTATATGCAAATCCCTTCCTCTCGTGAATCTATAAGCCCGAGGACAGTCTCTATTAGTGTTCTTGTCAGAGTTACTAGGCAGTGTTTTTGTCGCACTTTCGTTGGACTGGTTGTACGCAAATACAAATACAAAATATCTCTTTTACCATATTACTGCACTATTCTGTGTTTCTCACACATGCCATCCCTTTTAAAGTGATGCATATACGAACTTGACAAGGATTTGCTCGAGAGCATTTTAATGTAGTACGAGCAGAGTTTGTTGTTCGTCTTTGCCAATTATATTTGTTAGCCATCTTATTTTTCATCTTCCAATTCCACTTTCAATATTTTTCACTTTTTTTTGTTGTTTTTTGTTTTTTTGGAAAATGCAGTGGGTGTCTTATTGAAAACAAGAATTAGAAAAGTTGTAGTACTTATTTTTTAGATCATAACTTGGTATTTGGGAGACGCAAATAGCTTACTTTTCTTGGCGATGAATTCAAAATCGATTTTTATTTGCTAATTTATAATTTTCCTAAATTCTCGAAAATGCAGAGTTACTGACACGACGAACTACGGTGAAAACAATGAAGAAATGTGACTTATATGATAGTATTTCATTATCGACTTTTCACACTTTTATGCAACTTCAGTGAAATTCATCTTCCGCATTGCAGTTGATTGTTCATATATATAAATATAAAACTATTATAAACATATGCATAAACTGATAATTGATCTTATGTGCCCTACTATATACATATATATATAAATATAAATATATTCATGTAATCAAAATTTCACTCTATTCTTGGCCATGTGCCCACGACTTCATAATTCACGTTGTAATCTGCACCACTAAAAACTTAATTGTCAGTAGGTTTTATTAGCGAAATCACAACTTGTGTTTTAAGTGTAGCTGTTAGCCATTATCATTTAGGGCTACATTTATTGGTTAGAATTGGGTTTTAAGTTAACGTCAGGTACCAGTGAAAACTATGGTAACTAAATTTTGCATTGTCAAAATATCTCCATCTGTTTAGCTCTTGAGATAGGATTCTTGAATTGAGACATTAGTTTACTTGGAATTTTGGTGAAACTGAAATTGAGTCATATTGGGCTGCCATCTAGCTTGTCCATCCTTGTAATGGGCACCATATTTCTGGCAGAATCCATAATATGAATAATGCGTGGCATGTCTTAATTGCAATCGAATGCATTACGAACCTTTAATTTCCATCCTCAAATTGCCTTCTATGCTAATTCACTTTTCAAAATGCAATGCTGCAAAAATAATTGCTTACTCTTGATGTAAAAATCGCTGCACTTTTTGAGGGGCTTAGCAGTTCATCCTTATGAATTCTTCATTAGACAACTTTCTTATTGGATTAAGAAAATGTCAATTGCGTGCAGGATTTTCAGCTGCAAAAACAAATGGCTGCTACGCAACACCCTCCCTCGTGCTCATACACGGTTAAATTGCAATCTGTCAAGAACTGCTCGGAGATATTTGCAGATTCTGTAAATGTCGTTTTGCTGCTAATCGTTAAAGGCTTCCTTTTCCTCGCCAACTACCCGATAATGAGTTTCATGATGCTTCTATGCTCTCATTACTCGTTTTTTAGCATTTCGATTGCTCTCTTCATAATTTTCCCTTATTAAATGTCAGAGAATTAGCAATAATTCTGGGAATTGCACGGATGTGCATAGTCTTTAATGACTGGGCCCTGCGGTATAAACATCCTCGCTAAAAGTAATTAAAAGCAGGAGATATCTAATTGGATATGGTAGTGATCCCAATATTAAATTAACTAGTATATCTTGTGCTAGTGGACCTTGGATGCTTACTGTTTTTTTTTTTTACAAAAACAATAACAAATTTTAGTTCTGTATGCGAAAGGCTTTTTAAATCGATTTTTGACTCGTATTAATTTCAATATGCTACACCAATTTGAATAGAAGTACAATGGCTACCGAAATGCATTAGTTGATTTTATGTTGAAATTGGGGCCCATTTTTGAAATGTGTTCTCGTATTGCGAAATACGAACATTTTTTGACGTTGTCGAAGCCTTTTAATGTCATGACGTCTCAGACTCGTATTACCTTCATATCATATCAGCAAGGAAAATGAACTTCCAAAATTGCAAATGTTTTCAAGCAGTTCAAGCATTAAAAACCCGTATCGTTTGTTAAAAGTAATGATGAATGGCGGCTTAACATGAAAAAAGATCTGCCAAAGGCAGACATGCCCGCATTACTCCTGAATTGATTGTAGAAACGGTTGGTTTTCTGTCCATAAAACTTTCAGTTGTATCGTGAAAGCTTTAGATTGACCATTTTTTGTATTCGATTCAGTTTCTCCCCCTAAAAAAAGTATCGACAAAGCCTTGCATTTATCAGCATTGCTTTGGCAGAAATCCTCAATTCAAAGGAATATCTCTTGGTTTCATCGCACTAATGTTTTTTTTCTTTCTTTTAATCTTTGGATTTTATTAGATGGTTGCATTTCAGCCTTCTCTCTTCTGTAAGATAAGAAAATATCTCATGCCTTCTCCATTGAACCTTTAATCAGGTGAAAATCCAAGATCTGTTTTTCACTAGAAATTTAAAGGTTCGTAATTAAGTATGGCGTCTATGTCAATATATATATATACGAACATTTAAATATATCAGCGCCTTTTTGTCATCCCTCATTCATTGATCATCTCACTCGGTGTCTCGTATGAAACTCTTTTTTCTTAAATATAAGCTCTATAGACCGATTCTATGTAACATCGTACCACACAAACACACACATATTGCTATTTTATGAAGACAAAATATATACTTTTTTCTTCCTTAACTATAGCCAATTATAGTCGTATTCCCTGAAATGGTGAACAATGGTTAGCAGCACATTTTAAGAGAACTATGGGCATTTGTATTAGTGCTATCGTAATATGCAATTTTTTCGTATTGAGTTCGTTGAGATGGAAACATTATGAAATAAGGCAGTGGATTTTGTTCGGAGTCGTTGAAATACAAGAAAAACTGGATTTAATGTAATACGCCCTTTTCGGCTTTAGCGGCACTCGGGAGGCCCAATCCCTACTTGCTTTTCTAGCCAAACCATGTTTTTTTGAAAAGCATTCCACGTTTTCTTTTACTTTATTTTTAATATGGTTCGAATTGCTTAAATCCTGTTTCTCGACTCCTACGTAAATCGGCCATGTTTGCGCAATAGAGATTTCAGTTAAGATATTTTTATGATGTTTGGATATGGTTAAGATATTCATGAAATGGATGCGCGAAAAGTTGCACTTTTGGCCTGTTTTTCAATTTATTTTTTTTTGTTTTGTTTTTCTCGTTTTTTCGTTGATCTTTCATTGTAATAATCATCAGTTTGATCACATGTGGGTGTTGTAGTGTGCCACTAAGCTCATCATTAGGGTTTGAAGGGTGCCTCAGTTGAATGAAACCTTATTTGTCACCAAGTATTCTAGCTGAATATATCAACCATTTTGAGACCAGTATCTGCAATGGGAAAATGTTGTTACGGTGATGATGATTTTTAGTGATATGGACATTAAAAAGATGCAATAAGCAAAACTCACTTTTAAATAAAAACTTATCTATTTGGTTAATGAATTTTGAGTTATTTTTAAAACGTATATTTTAATATTGCAGATGTTGGTTTTAGTTGTTGTACTGAAATTGAACTGCCGAGGCACCCTGTGGGTAAAGGGCAGTTGTTGGAAATTAAGAGCTTGGTTGGCCAACATTAATTGCTTCGGGATTTCATTTGTTGATTAACATACCACCATCACGTGCCCATACATATATAGGTGCACAGTTTATAATCTGATAAAACTTTTCTTGCTGTTGGTGTAGAATGTAGTGCAGGCATAAGTTGATGAGATTTCAGAAACCTTGAAAAGGTCTTGGATGGAAAACGTTAGCGAACTTTGTCGTTCTTATGTCGGTCTTATGTATTTTTGACTTTTTCGTGTCGCGAGCCGACACTCGAGAAATAATCTTAGTGCTTATCATAGGCATTCTTATATACAAACTTGTCTTCTGCAATAATATTTCTGTTTTCATTTGTAGTACGTTAGAAGGGTTTTCTCTTTCGCCGCAGAAAAAGCTTTCCTCCCCTCCTCTTCGTGCGAGCGTTTCTGCCTTAAGAGAGTTCATTTTCACACTGTGTACTTGCTGCGGAACAAAGTCTGAAAAATGTCACTTAAAACTAAGTAGACCATATACATATATATATATAGATATATAATTATCGAAACAATGACAGTATTTTTGCTCGTTTGTTATCCTGTTAGTGAAGTGATACGAGTGTTTTCAATCGTCTGTTTCTCGCTTCGATATGTCGTTGGTGTGCTGCCGAAAATTCAGTCGAATCTATCTGCATGTTCTGTGAAATTTCTGTGAAATTTTATTTTTGGTACTTCACGACCCTCACCTCAGTGTTTCAGCCCTGTCCCACCTCTACGTTGAAGCAAGTGCATTTTTCTGTCTGCTAAGCAACGGCCATTTTGAAGCACATGGGAAGCCCTGGCATTTTGAGTTTGGCATACAATGACATGACATGGAGTTATTTGTCCTTGTCTTGCAACAACTTCTGTACTACCAAGTGGCATATGAGCCTTTACTCCAAATGCAGTCAGTTTTTTTTTTTTTTTTTGCATTGCAATTGAGGTACAAACATGGTTGCTCTTGTGACAAATTAAAGACTTGTGTGCCACTAGGGGTTGTTGATTGAAACAATGCTAATTTATCTTCCTTGGCCTATATGTATGCAAAATGCAAAGTTTGCAGAGTTTTCCATATAATCTAATTGCCTATTCGGGTTGTATGTGCCAGTTTTTGACAGGTTTTTTTTTCGGATATGGGGACCCTGTCCTTCATAAAAATATTGACGTGTATGTGAATATTGCATTTTGTTGAACATGGTTTTCTGTGCTGTAAGCATTGTCTGGCAGCCACTGAGTATTCTGGCCAATGGTTAACAGCTGAATATCTTTCTCTTGATTTGTTATAAATTTGATCGGTTTCGATTTATGTTTAATTCTTCTTCTAAAACAGGGTAATTTTACAAAATTGTCATTGCTGTTTGGAGCAAAATTTTCCTCTTTTAAGTGTGATCATAATTTCAACACTACTAAACAACAGGTGATTATGATCAATTGCTTGTTTAATACGTGTTGATATTACAGTCACATCTTCTCCCTTAAATTAGTTGTTAACAGGCACTGGTTTACAATTTATCCGAAAAACTGAAGCGCCCTTGATTTCTTTTAGGGCTCTTGCGTTCTTTGTTTATATCCGGTGTCGCGTGTGTTTATATTCGAAGTACGAAAAGAGAAAAAAAATGGCCAGGAAAACTGATCAAGCCTGCAAAGATGTATATTTTTATCTATAAAATTGGTTTAAACTATATATTATGGTATAACCTTGTTTGTATTGGTTAAAAGTGCATAATGGGGATCACCACATTTCGTTTATCAACTTTAAACAGTTAGCTGGAATTCAATGAATACTTTTTAATATATTCATATACAGAGTTCGTGAGCTGTACAACTTATTTTTGTGGAGAACAGTTTTAATATCTTACTCCATGTTTTGAAAAATGAAAGAAAAATCCGACCTATATGTTTAATTCTTGGAGCAGTGATACTCGCACAACTTTGCTATTTTTTGTTTTTCGTTTTTTGTTTTTTTAGCTGTTTTTTCATTGCAAAAAACAATTTTGGTTTTTACTAACTACCGCGCCAAAGTTGTTTTGTAAACTTTTGTTTTAAATACGTGGATTTTTCGTTTCACATCATTGGATTTTTTGTCTTTTTTTCTTGACTCCTTTTTCTGACTTTTTCAAGTGCTCACTGTTTTTAATGCACATTGTAATATAAGGATTTTTTGACAAGACACTGTAGAAGACCGTTTGGAAGCCGTTTTTCGATTTAAGGCAATGCGTTTTCCATACCATGTTTTTTTTTCCCCAATGCCATTTGCAAGCATTGTGCTGTTGTAGACGTTTGAGTTTTTTGGCAATAAATCGTTTTTTGTCGCAGCAGATGATGGTATTTTGCGGATCAATTTTTTAAACACACTGCTTTTTTTAGGGTTAGATCGGGGGTCAAATGGATCGAAGTTGAACATTGTAGACAATGTGGGTGGTCCAGTGGCTTTTCCCTTTTCCCTATTGTTATGTTTGAGAACTATTGTTGCGTGGTTAAATCTAGTCAACTGATCGAAGTTTTAAACTCTAGACAAGTAATTGATTTTTTTGTGTCTTAGAAATGTACCATATGCTTTTGTATCTATTCTGTTAGGAAATGGACCAAAGAAAGATTTTTTAATTTGTATAAAAATAAAGATGCAATATTTTTATACGTAATTTCACTTAGATCTTATTTAACAAAGGTATTTGCAAAAAGGATATTTTCAGGAGTGATAGGAATAATGCTGAAATGTTTCTCTCATATTTTTGCAAAATCTAAATCGCAAAGTATGACTAAAACAAAGGTAGGCCACATTCATGTTAAAATCATTAAGAAAACGGCATGTGCTTTAAGTAAAAAACTTCAAAATTATGTTAATACCTAGTTAATTTTATTTCTAGATAGGACAATTTTAAGTAATATATGAAGGGTGTTGCATTTGTGACATATTTATCTATCTATACGTATATATGACGAAAATAAAGCATTTGATTAAAACATTCAGACAAAACCTGTTGCGTTCGAAGAGGAAATAATGGTGTTTTTCATTCCTAATCTATAGGAATTTGAATTTGTCTGAATATATTTTAATCAAACGCTTTTGTTTCTCATATTTAGATATTAAGACATATTATGTATATTAAACATATTAAGATATGGTCTCACCCTGTATAATGGAAATATAAAATTATTTAAATTTCGATGGTGTGCTGCATGCAATATATAACCTGAGTTTTAAAAGCTATGAACTGGTTATACTTTTAAAGTAACTTGAATGTTTAATTAATTATTTTTAAAATTATGTTTAATTTATGTAATTCAGTTCAGTCATGGTCTATCAACTCCTCCGTTTTTCAATGGAGGAAACGAAGTAGAGTACATGTTTTGTTTCCACTGATGTGTGCAAAGCGACATGAACGGCCCTTAAGCAAGGTGCTGGAATTAGGGTGAGAATGGAAACATTTGTATTTATAATTTAAAATTTACTTAAAAATGGTTTGTTAATAACATTTTGTTTACTATTTTAATTTAATTCGAAATACTTTCAGAAACGAAATTATTTTAGAAGTATATTGGCAATGTTGTCAAACATTTTTTGATTTAAAAATGTTTATTTATTTCCCAAACCATGGTTCAGTTAAGTTGATATGTCAGTGATGAGATGGCGCCACTTTCGCCAAATTGAGTAATGCGATTCGTTACAAGGTGGCGCTAGCTAACACTAACAGATGATTCGAATTTCAAATACATTTGAACTGTGAACTTCAGTGGAGTTTCTACGATGAACTTTGAGTTATTTCAATGACAGTTATAATACCATAAAGTATAAGATATCAAGCTGCTGCCATTTTGTTGTCTTCCTAAACATGGCCGTGCCCAAAGGAAAATCAATTCCCGTTCTTTACGCCAGTGGAACGCACTATGAAGTTGGCTATGAAGTTGTAAGTTTACATTATCTTGTTATCAGTTATAATTTAATCACCTCTGTACAAATAAAAAACCACCATCGAATGTCGTTTGATATGCGCTTATGTCGTTTTCAGGGCCACACTTTCAAAGATAGAATCAATTCTTATTTTTTGGATTTTGAAGATTTGCATTCTAAATTTTTGCCATTCTATTGCACTGAATTAGGAAAAAAGGTAAGCTGGTATTTCATTATTGCTAGAGATATTTTTTTTTTAGTTTTTTAATTCTAAGCTTCTGTGGAATGTCATGGATAAATGTATGCTATTTCTATGACATTCCAACCATTCATGCGTGAAGGAGTCTGTTGATGAGGATTTTTTTTTGTGTGTTTCTGTTTTTATGTTGTTTGTATGTTGAGATATGTGACGATTTCTTAAATTCGGTGACGGAATCGTTTCCTCAATATATAGAAGAGGTGAAAGGGATTGCAGATGGAAGCGGCATTCCATTTGAACAGGTGATTGTAGAACAATTGTTATTTTTTGTGCAGTAGTCTTACTTACAGTTTAGTTTCAGTTTCCATACAAAGGTTATCGCTCGGAGTTTCAAACAGCTTATTGGGTAAATCTTATTAATGTCACCATATAGGTGTTTCTAATGCACATAAGGGTGGAATTGCAGACTTATTTGGAAGTCGACATTGTTCCAGAATGCACAACAGTGTTTGTGAATAACAAAGATGAAGTAAGAAATGGACAATTAAATCTTGGTTACTTTTAGAAAATTCCTGCTTGAAGCCATGTTAATTTCACTCATTTAGTGGCTCTTGGCTCACAATGAAGATACCAGTTTTGCTGCTTTCAACCAAGGTTACATTCTTGTTGCTACCATTCAAGAACCCAAACCACGAGGAAAGCACTGTATTGAGCAGGAAACGTTTTTGGCCTTCTGCTATCCGGGAGTCATCCCAGGAAATAGCTTTTCTTACAATTCGAGTGGGCTGGTTCTTTCCGTAAATGCCCTGTATGCTGCTGCTAGCATTGGAACTGGCAAAACACGTTAGTAAACAGTGACAAATTAAGAAAGGTGTCTGATTTAATCCATATTTAAATCCTGGAAGTTTGTTGAAATTCATAAGAGTAGTTTACGTACGTTTGACAAGTACATTACACTTCTTTGGAACGCCTAAGCAGCCATTATATCATTCATCCTGAAAAAATATTTTTATTCATGAATATTTAAGCTACTAATGGCAATTTTTGGTAAACTTTTAGCAAGGCAGTTCATAAATAGAGGAATGCTTTCTGCTTGCGATCCTCAGCATCTGACAGATATTCTTACTAATAAAGGTTACGGCATTGCTACAGGATGCAGGTTCTTTACATTCAGTTAAGTTATCTAATATGGCAACCTATAATCCATCATTTTATAAACATTTGTATTACACTCAACATTTTAGTGTGAATATGGCCTTTCTTCCCGAAATGGACTGCCGAACTATGTCCAACTTTGAGCTTTGCCCACAGGCCAATGTCAAAAAAACTTGTGTAGAAAAGATTGATATCGATATTGCTTTTGACACAACTGCAAAATCCACAGGCTCAAAGACAAATCCCGAGAAGTATTCGGGACACTATATACATTACAATATGTTAGTAAAAATTCTTTATTTAGTTTGGCTAACATAGAATAGATTGTTTGACCAATAAATCCTCAAGAGTTGTGCACATAAAAGACTTGGTGATAACTGCTATTTTGTTGTCCACAATGTCAGGTATCAGCACATGACTTGTGCACAGATGGAAGGCCGAATAACCAGTTCAGAACACCGTAAGAAAAGGGCAGATAGTTTACCACTGCCAAAGAACCTGGAAAGCGCTTTGGAGATCTTAGGTGATGACGAGGACCAAGAGTATCCAATTTACCGCCAACCACGGCCCTCTGATACTGGATGCACTGTTGCCACAGGTGCGAGAAATTTGCTTTTTTGACATTTTGTCATCTTGTTTAGTGTACAAGTCCATGGAGATAATTGCAATAATAACTTTTGCCTAGATGGAATTTTGAGAATTCTATGAAGCCTTTTATTAACTACATGGGATGAAATCTCATGGAAAAATAGGGTCAGATTTTAAAAAACCTAGCCTAGAATTTGCAATCAAGATGCCTAACCCGGGAATCAAACCCAAATCTCCCAATTGAAATTATGTTCTTAAACACATTTTCAAGCATTATAGTAGTGATGCTAGCATTACCTATAACCTGTTTAGTGACCTTAATTGCAAACCCAGATCAGTAGTGAGTTTCCATGTGTGCAAAATCTTCTCTAGTAACTAATTATTTTCTCATGTTGTGACATTATATCACATGTTTTGGATTTCTTGTTTTCTAAAAACTTTTGAAAATAGTGCTCCTGGACTAATGAAACAAATTTAGGGTTATCCGAAGTTTTGATTATGTGTTATATTTTCCAGCTGTGTTTGACCTCCTTAATCACAAGCTACTAGTTTATATTGGCAACCCTAAATGCAATCCTCCCGTTGTTGATCAAGCATTGTCATGGAATCTGTGGAGTTGAAGGTCAGTTATGCACAAAAAAAATTACCACACATTGAACCCTGAATATATCAAAACCAATAGATAGCTTTATTCGTTAAAAAACTTATCTAAATTTCAAGATCACAGTCGATCATGTAAAAAAAGTAAAATGCAATACTGTTCGGAGATCAAAAGTACTCGTAATGTGGCCGGCCACTACAGCATTAACATGTATAATAAACAGTAATATCAATGTGGTTTTTATCAGTCTGGAATAAAATCTCCCCTGTTATGTTGGTTCCTTTCCTTTTTCAAACTCTGCAGGCTTCTCCTGAGGCCGTTTTTCTGCTTTATTACTTTCTGAATACGAATTTCTCGAGCTTTAAGTTGAATGTTCAATTTTTTTATGACTTCCTCTTTCATGTGTAGTTGTTCTAACAGCTCTTCTATGATAACCTGAGCAGACTTTGTTGGACACATTTCCATAGCCTCGGATGAGCCGAGGCGTAACTGTGGATTGTGGCACAGAAGCTTTAAAATTATATCTGCCTATTATAAATTAAAATTGAGTTTTAACATGTTCTCTTTGGCAAATTTTCATTTGAAAACGTGATGTTTGGACAATTATCAATTGTGAAACTAGACAAACCTGAATAGGCCACCTTTCTTTTATCTTTCCTAACTCTGGGATGTTGCCTTCATGCTTTCGTAGACTCATCATCGTTATCGCTCGTTCCATTTTCGTTCCAAAAGGATAAAAAAGCTCAAAGTCGATGAATCCTAAACTGTACATGTCCGCCTAACGAAAGAAAGATTTGTTAGAAAACGACTGTTGTTGTAGGATTTGCGACATTGCAGCACTAGCTTTTCAACTTGCTTTCTTATCGTAATTTGAGCCATTGAGCTGCTCTGGTGCAGCATAGCTCTGCGTTCCAAGGTTTGCCGTGAAGTTTTGCTGTACAAATGGCGTGTACGGTCCTTCTTCATCAAGTTCCTCGATTGCCCCTATCCATTCGGTTCTTGCCAATCCAAAATCGCCAATTTTCACCAATCGTTTTTCCTTATCCACAAACACATTGGATGGCTGTACAAAATTGGACATAGCAGAAAATTTCAAGTAAGATTCCCACAGTTTCTTGTTTGCTTGAGCTATGCACTTAATCTAGGATTCATACCTTTAGATCCCTATGCATCATGCCTTTAGAATGAATGTATTTGACGCCAATCAAAATTTGCTGAAAGATTTCCAAACTAAATCCTCCATTCACAACGTTTAGTGGGTCTTGATCTGTAATTAAAAACCTAGTTGCTTGAACAACACGAATTTTGTTTGTGTTAGTGGCTGTATACAGTTTATTTAAATCTCACCTTTATAATACTCTAGCATGTCATTTCTTTCTTTTAAATATGATTCCAACGTGTTTTGGCATAATTCCATTTGAACGAACAACGTGACTGGAATTCCCTATTCAAAAGGTAATAACAAAGATACAACTTCCAACTAATCTTAATGTTTCCCAGAACTTATCGTGAAATAAAACTAACTTTGGATTTCCTAGAATTGGTACTTCTGTGGTTTCCATTGGTAGACGTGCTCGCACTGTGGGTAGACTCTTGTGAATCTATAGCAAATTTAAGCCATCATCAGTTTTGATTTTAGCACATGACCAATGACACTGAAATTGCTGCACACACGCATTATACAGGAAAATTGATACACAATATTTTAACTTGCCTGAACTGTCACTAGATTCTCCAGTCTCCCACCATGAACTAGAATATGCAACGATATTAGAATGCTTCAGTTTTGCCATGACTTGAACTTCTCGTTGAACCGAAGTCAACTTCGAAGGATGGGTGTTATGCATCTTAATTTTTTTAACAGCATAAGTCATGTTATCCACTTTGTTTTGAGCCTGCAAGTATTAATGATAGGGTTAAAATTGGTCCTTTAGTTACTTGGTTGGCACCTAGCATCTCCTGGTTTTTTTGGATTGCAAACTTACTTTGTATACTTTACCGTAACCACCTTCACCTAGCAAATCAAGTTCCTCAAATTCAGCGCAATATCGAGAACGTCCCAAAAATGGCATGGGAGACATGTCCTTGGGCATTTGTTTCAATAATCTTAAAAGCAAGATAAAAGAGCATATAACATTTCCAAAAAAAAAAACCTTTTTGAGGTTTTTCAAGGTGTTGGGGGCATAACTTACTCTGATAACGAATTCAAAAACTCATTAGAAGCAAGTTTATTCTTCGATACTAATTCACATCCTGTGACCTGCACCAATAGGTAAAAGCCAGTGTATTCTTGTAAACATATATAATTGCTAGCATTTCTTTCTAGAAGAAAAGTACCCGAAAGAAACTTACTTTGGGACCATCGACAGAATCTGAATCAAACGTCTGGCAACTCCTAATCATTTTGTTAAATAAATCAGAAAACTTCTGTTGCACAAGTAATAGGGATGGGTCTTCCTCTGACAGGTTCCTTGTCTATGTAAAACGAGGAAATAATATAATAAGCACGTATATATCATAAAATTGTTAAAACTATTTTTTATCAAAATAACAGTAGATTGAAATATCAAAAAAATGAATTTCTATGACAGTCAATCTACTCTTAAAAAGTGTAATACATACACGTAGATTTTCAAACTTGTCATGCATAACTGAAAGGAAAAATAAACTTATCAAAACTGATTCTTTTAAAAGCATGTTTCACATGAATAGAATCCAAAAGTTACATACGTTTGATTAGGGTTTTTAGATTTTCATCTTTATTATTCATCGCACCCAAAATTGCACCCATTAATGATGATATCGCCATTAGGGGTAGCCCACTATAACGCGTATCAGAGCTGGAGTTTTTCTGTATTAACTGCATTTCATTGTCAGTCTGCTTTCTCTTTTTCAATTTCTTGTTGCACTTCGGACGCACTGACATGTTGAGTTTAGCTTCTGGTGAATCACCTCGCTTATTGTCTGAACAAGAATTAAATCGGATTAGACAAATACAAAATCGTCAACAAAATGGGCAACTGCTTTTTCAGAGTTACTTTTCAACTTTCGGCTTTTTAGAAAGAAAAAATTAAGGAATCTTTGAATAGGTGGCTTGTAACCTTAATAGTTTCTATGTCATATTATTATGACATTCCATCGAATTTAAGGTAACAAGCCACGCATTAAGTTCCTCATAATGGGCACCCCAAAAACATGTTACACTTACCGAATTTGAGTGTTTCCAGCTTCATATTCTTGAATAAATCAGCGGCTCGGTTGGTTTTCTTCTCGGCGTCATTACTAGTTGGCAATATTTTCGGTGTAACGTTTCTTGAAGGGACCCTTTGGCTTCTGCACTCGTTTCCATCACTACTGCAACTGCTGCTATCAGACATGATTTTATCGTGTTAGTTCAATTATGAGAAATAGTTGTTATCGCGCTATTGTTATTACTAAGTGGTATATATGTTATCAGACCTAACTTCTTCCACAACACCAAGGCAAGTGAACAACATTTTTAATTTATACGCCGCGTGTTACCGAGGAAATCAAATATTGCATCATCTACTCATCTGCACAGCTTCTTTGGTATGAAGCGCCGTTGCGCCAAGGTGGTCATGTTGGGAATCGAACCCGGGGGTCTCCCGATTGCGTCACCACTAAATCACCTAGCTCGGTAAATAGTGAACAACGAGGAATTTATTTGGGTAATTAAGGTTAGTTTATAAAATACCTGCAGTTCAATGACTGACTGATACACAATTTTTAAATAGCAGTTGTAGTACTGTTGTACAAATTCATCATATTTTTTATCTATGGAACGCCATCCATCGCTTAATCGATTTGAAATTGGCGCCACTAGTGGGCAATTTGTGCTGTATACAGAGTTTTGAAATTCATGCAAATGCAAAACAGTATTATTGCGACATTTTTTTTACTAATTATTGAACGGAGAGAAAACTACAATAGGGAATGATGCATTTTTTATGTTTTTATGCAAATTTCCTTTTAAATTTTAGCTTTTTCGTAATTGTTAAATTTTGCATTAATTCATTCAATTTCAAAACTGATGATCAAAGTTTCCTTTAAATTCTTTAGTGACAGTTAGCGTAAAAAAATGTTCTCTTTCTTGTTTAAGGCGCGTCTCCACCAAGACGTGCATTGTACGTACATAAACGTTTTTATAAGCATATGCAAAAAAGTTTGCACTCCGGGTTTGTTTCAGCCGCCATTTTGTAAATATCAAAATTGTATAGCTATTAAAGACATTTTAAATGTCTTTAATTTGCATAAAGACATTTTAAACTTTAAGTTTAAAGATAGTATTTTAAATGTCTTTAATTTGCATAAAGACATTTTGAACTCAAGTTTAAAGACATTTTAAGTGTCTTTAATAGCTGTAAAATTTTGATATTTACAAAATGGCGACTGAAACAAAGCCGGAGGGCAAACTTTTTTGCATATGTTTGTAAAAACGTGCATGTACGTACAATGTACGTCTTGGTGGAGATGCGCCTTTACTATACATGTGTTTGCGTTCATTCCAGCGCAATGTCATTCGTTTTAATTTCCTCCAGTTTTGACAGTGAATTGTGAAGAAATATGACACACGTGACATATAACTGCACGATGTGTGCAAATGAACTTTTGATTTTACCTTGGGGTAAAAATCAATGGTAAGATTCAAGGGCGAAAGCTGCTCAAAAACTTGTTTATGATACATTACCGTCAAATATGTGGATATCATTTGAACAGTAAAGTTTTGCCCATGCAGTTGGAATTTTTAAGCAAATCAATGGTGATTTTTTAACCAGTTGGGGAGATCTGCTCCCAACGGTCATACTTTTAGTATGATGTCTTTCAAAAGCACAGTAACTGATTATAATCTAAATTACGGCAATTTTTATTATGACACTTATTTTGTATTTTCGCTAATGTCGTCAAACTTTCATCTCGGGAGGAAAAAACTATAATCTCTGTTTTTAAAACAGATCAGTAAAGTTATTGTGATTCCAATATACTATGTACTGCATGTCAGCAGGGTAATTGAATTGGGACTGGCCCAATCTAGCGTTTCTGCAATTTTAATCCTTTTTTTTCTGTATTCTCTTATCGTTTAACTTGTGTAAAGTAGATTCTTAAATGTTTTCGTTTTTTGCAGGGAAAGATATTCACGTTATGAATATATTAACTCTATTCATGGACATCAAACGCCGTATACAGGAAATACTATGGTATATTGTTTGTTTATTTTTATTTATTTATATTTAACGTTGTCCTATTTCTGCAACACGAGGGCTAGGCACGAACACCTGCATGGGATGAGCCTTAATCACCTACCTGAGAATTTCGCTTATGAGGGGGGACTTTAACCCCCTCTTACGTGCAGATAGCAAAGGGGGATCACGTGATGTCTGCATGTGCTATTTTCTCGCACATTTAAACTGATTTTTTTTATCAGCTAAATTGAATTCCATAACCTTATGTACATACATATAATATATATAAAACTATCTGCGTGACAATGAAAAGTTAAGAAAGTGTTCAGAAATAAAGTGCAAATATATCAGCGTACAGTTATGTTTGTAAAACAATGTTTATACCACAGTTAAAATAATGTGAAAAAAATCGTTCAGTAGTGAGAATTTCACACTAATAGTCATTAGGCCAAGGCATGCTCAATTGTGTTCACACGTACAGGTTGATACATTATAAATTGCACATTAAAACGAGACACAAATGGGAAATGAAGATGATTTCTTTGGCCGTGCTATTAACAAATCATTGAGGTAGTGTAATGAAACGAATACAAGAAAAACGGCACAGAAAAAGAAAATTGTTAATTCAATGACTAGAGTGAATTGAGATGACTTAGTGAGTGTGATTCATCCTTATTAGTGGGTAGTAATTTTAATAATCACTTTTTTAATGGTTTTTCTTCTGTTTTTGAACTCATTGGACCTGTCATGCCAGAGAAATGAAACTGAAAAAAAAATGTATATATAAAAATAATACACGACGGGTGTTCAATTGTACAATATGATGATCAAATTTTAACACAAACTTTTAAACAATTCTTGCCTGCAGAAGAATTCAGGCATGTGGAAATATCGACAGTAAGGTTGGTTTTCTTCGGGATTATTATATCCATTTTTCAAGTTAGAACACAAATTTGGAATTTTTCATTATTTCCTGATGAAATAACCTTTCTTGGTCTACATATTTGCTTCATTACTCACACACAAACACACACGGGTATTTTATCACCATTTCAATGAATAAATAAATTAGCTAGGTAGTAGGTCTACTGACTACGCCAATAACAAAATTTATCATCTTGCAATTAGAATTATGTTTGACCAGCAACAATATCAACAAATACGACTTTTATTTCGGCAAGTCGCCAACAGTTTATTTTTCTCGCATTTTTAAAATGCCAAGTTTGTTTGGGTGACCCAAACACGTGGCACGACGATCCCTACCGAGATATTTGACGGTACATGATAGCTCTTCTCGAGATCGACGAGCTCTGGTAAAGTCCAAGCATTGCCATTTTTTCCTACGTCCACTCCAAACACGGAATGGAAAATTTGGCAATGCTTTTTTTTTTTTTTGACGGTTTCTTTATTAAAAGTTAAGACTAGAATGTTTCCATGAGTTTGTTTTGTACGTTGAGCCAGTATGGGCACGTATAACTCTTAGAGTCAATGGACACCTCGATTACGAATGTTCTTAGCCCCTACGATGCTGTCCATAATAAATACATGTACATTTGTTGTAAAGCCATCTTCTTTGGGCAGCCGTTTGGGATCAGCACACATTTTCAAACAATTTTCCCCGATACAGGATGTTTAGCAGAATTCTGTAGTCTGGTTTGCAGGGTGTCCTTTGACAATTTTTAAAAGCAGTTGAATAGGACGCTGTCTAGAAAACTTTTGGCGTAATTCCTGTGGGAATCGTACTCCATACATGATTGGAATTCTTGAATTTCGTTTCACTTTCAGCCAGAAAACATTTTTGGCAATTTCAAGATCCATCTCAGCTGTAGGTGTTTAAGCTTTCTTATTCTTCCGTTGAGCTAACGTTTCCCAAAACACAACATACGGGTAGCTCAGACACTGTTTTTTCGCAGGAAGTTCTGCGCCGAGTCTAGGCAGTGGCCATCACATGATGGCACCGTTTTCAACACATGTTTTGCAGTCAGTGATCAGTGCTTTGCGTCTAATCCTGCTTTTGTCTCTCCAGATACTGCCAAATGGGACGTGGACATGCGTGGAAAAGATGTAACCGTGGTGTTGGTACTACTCGAAGAGGATGCTGCCGTAGCACCACTTGTGCTTCGGGTAACGCTTCCAACCAGTGAGACTGCTGAAGGCATCGTGCTCGTTGATGACGACGTAACAGCCTGAGCGGATGCAGGTGTGTTCTTGTTCGCTCCTACGGTGGACACAACTGTGTTGGCAGTTGTGCTGGTTGAGGTAGCTGGATTTTGGCCGCAGATATGGTGATGATTTTCCCAATCTTTGTGCTGGCAGAAAGCTCCGCAGTAGCGGGCGATGTTGCAGCCCGAGCAAGTTTCACTCGCCTTACGACCACAGTTCCAACATGTCTAAACGTAAAAAGAATTTTTAAACTTTTTGTCCATAATTGAAAACAAAGTTCGTTTTAAGGAGCATTGACTATGGAACACTGCCTAAGATTTCTTTTTCCAAAAAATACTACAGGGGTGATCCATAAATTATGTGACACTTTTTTTGCCTCTTTTTAAACACCCCCACCCCTTTGTCACAATTGTCACAAGTTTTACTACACCCCATCCATAATTATGTCACAACTCGCCCCTCCTCCTCCCAATTATTTTTTAATAATTTTATATTCTTTTATAATTTTATCGGGAAGAAAGTTTTAAGTCACTACAGGGCCCAAATCTTTTTTCCCGACTGCTATTCATAATTTCAAATGTTAAAAAAATAAAAAAAAATAAGTTTACTGCATATTTTTTATCGTTTGAAATAAGTTTTGATTGTGTGATGTCACATTACCGAACCACCCCCCCACCCCTTGTTCACAATTGTCACAAAAACCAAACAACCCACCCGCCCCCCTAGGTGTGACATAATTTTTGATTGGTCCCACAGGCGTCTTTGGCAAGTACCTCAAGGTAGGTGTTCCAAAGACAATACTTGATGAAAGGTTTTTTTACCTCGTTGGAATCTGCTTGCAGGTTGACATTGGAAATAGCCTCCTCTGTGGCTTGCCTCCGAGCTTCCAAGATAAGCTTCTCCATCTTGCCACGCTCTGTAGCCACCAATTCTCTGGCTTTCACCTCTGCCGATGCCACTGCCTTCTGTAATTCGACCACAGCCTGACGCTTGACTTCGTTCACCGCCTCCTCTAGGCAAAATAAGAAACAATGCGTTAGCTGTTGATTTGTTATTCAAGTATAGAGGGTTTCAAAGTTTTTGGTCTAAGGACAATTTTAGAGTTTGAAACTGAGAAATCTTTAAAAGATTTTAGAATAAACAATAATTGTCAAATCGGGTCTTTGAAACAAGACAGCGATATTTTTTTTTACTGTTTTGGACTAAAAAATCATTGCAGCTAACAAACTTACCAGCACGTCGTTTTACTTCCGACACCCGATCTTCTGTAGTTTTCAGGGTTTGTGCCATCATGTCCCCAGCATGTTTTTTGAGGTTATTTTCGGTGCCTTCGGCATGCCGCCGCACCCACATAGCTAGTTCTTGTCGATCGGTTTGGCTACGGTGCTGCAAAATGGCTAAAGCTCGTTTGGTCTTTTCCACCATTCCCAAAATGCAGTTCAGCATCTAAGATGAAATTTTGTGTTAATTACTGATAATAGCTTACAAGACAAATCACTGCACTCTACTATGAATGCGATCTGTACTCACGGTGTGAATATTTTTCCATTCTTCTTCTGTTTCTCTTTCATCCAAAATATCTCTGGGTGTCGTGTATCCTGTTTTTCAAATGCCACACTTTAGAAACTTGAAATTGAATTTTTCACAATTTTTTTAAAAGCGGAGTAATTTTTTACCGTAATGCCTGTATTCCCGATCCAAATTTAAGCGTTCCCGCTCTCTGAACTCTCTGGGCATCGCATATTCATCCAAGCGTAGTGGGAGACTAGAGTGCAGCCCTATGGACGATGAAGACCCCGGGTGCACCAATGGCGGCGACATTAACAAATGGTGCCGTTTAGCTGGAGGTCCTAACTCCAGCCCACAATCCACATTTCCGTTTTCTTTATGCCGGCTAAAAATGGAATTAATTGTTTAAGTTGTATAATAAGCTAATAATAACGATGGTCCCAATTTCTCTCTTGTAGACATACCTGTCCGCTCTTCGTTTGCCGTTTTCGTTCAGTTCATTTGAATGATGGAACAACTCATTGGGCTCTGTTGGGGAATGTGCCGAATCCAGAACCAGATGCTCGTGTTGATGAAGATATTGCTGCGGCGACTGCTTGGCCAACCTAGCGCAGTGAAGAATTTCTCTCTGAAGCAGGGGTAAGTTTGCCTAAAATGTTTAGAAAAAACATATCTTAATAAGTATTTTGTGTAATGGTGAACAAATTTTAATTCTTTGTGAGCACGTGTATGCAAAAGAATCCATGTGCCGAACTTCCCTGGTGAAAAAAACAATAGAAATTTCTATTGTTATTTGGATTTTGGAACGTTGTTTTCTATTGGTTTCAATTGTTTTCTATTGTTCAGTCAATACAGCTAAACCATAGAAGTCAATAAAAGCCAATAGAAGTCAATACATGAACCATAGAAAACAATTAATATCAATAAAGTGTCCAAATAATAATAGAAATCTCTATTGGTTTCTATTGTTTTTTTCACCAGGGTTAGCAGAGGTTTCCTAAATTAGTAAACATATGAATTAAGAGCCTATACCAACCTTTAGAAATGGAATGACGAAGGGCCGCAGTGGGAAATTTGTGGTTTCTTGTAGTTTCTGGTGAAATTCGTCTATCGTCAGTGTGCCATTCTGTGGTAAAAATAAGGAAAATCGTAATTATAAACAATCGGTCATTGCGAGCTTTTTTGGCTGCACTCTTAAATTTCATCATTCGTTAGGTTACGAGATCTTACCACTAAATTTAAGATGAGATTTCGTACGCGTTCTCCGGCTTCTGCAGAAATGTCGGAACCAAACTGTTGGAGTGTCGTCAAAAATCGCTTGACTTTGCTCAGCTGCCTAGTGCCGCACGTAGTGGCTTGAATGTCCCTTGATCTATTGCCATTGCCGTTCATGCTTTGAGTCAGACCAGGGTTCGAGTTGGAATTGCCGTTGGTGGTTGGTCCGTTACCGCTTCCTAGCTGTCCGGCACCGCTCGTGGACGATAACGTCGGTGGCGATGGAGAATCGCTGCTGCAATGGCTTCTTGGAGACAGTGAGGTACCGTTCATGCCCGACGAACTTTTGTGTGATCCCGATGAATTCATTATTGGAGGCGATGTCATGATGCTCATTGGGTTAGTGTCAGGAGACTCTGGCATTGTGCATTTGCGAGAAGCTATGGAAGGAAAAAAGTCGAACATGGTTAGTAAACTTGTGATATGTTAGCTTGCATTACCATCTTGCCGTATAAGATTATAAAGAACATTACTAAGTATGAATGGTGTAGCCGAGGCTGGAAATGTGAAATGTATCAGTTTTGTTTTAAGTTGAAAGCCTAAAACACAAAATACTATTTGGATTTTCTCTTCCTTTTGCATCGCAAAATATCACTATCGGCCACTTTTTTATTTTTTTTGCTGACATTTTTCATGTGATTGTGATATGAAAGCTGGTGGTGCAGCAGGTGTAACATCTATTGAGTGTCACGGCAAGGGTTATTTCAGAAAGTTGAAGTGTGATGCCAGCCTTGCTAAGGGGCCATTTAAAAATTATGTCACACCTAGGGGGGTGGGTTGTTTGTTTTTTGTGACAATTGTGTTTAAGGGATGGGGGAATTGTGACTCAAGGGTGGGGGGTGTTTAAAAAGAGGCAAAAAAGTGTGACATAATTTATGGATCACCCCATAGCACTATTTTTAGTAAGCTGAAATTCATTGAAACACAAAAAGAGCATAGAAATACTGTTTTTGAACTGAATGTTAGAACATAATGGTTGGCACAATCAGTACCAGAGGGCAGTAAACAGTCCATGCTTGGACTCAATTTTTCAGGACTTTTACTCACACTTCCGGTATGTATTAAAATGTATTTGTAAACTTCATCAGTAAGTTAAATTCGCATTTGGTACAACACAAGCTGGAGGACGAGTCTCGGCATGTCAAGTCAGTGTCGATAATGTAACTAAATATTTCATGTATTGGGGAAAAGAAAAAAAAAACCATTTATTGATAACTTGTATCGAACATCTGCTAAACGAAGGCAAATTCAGGATGCTTTTACTTTGCTTCGTCCCAAAACACGATTGTCGGTGTAAAAATCAATCGATGTTCATAGTTGAGGGGCTGGGAAAACGAGCGTTTTCGGTATTCCAACAACTGCCGGTTGCATTATCTTTATTGTTAACTGAGACAAGTTGTGCTGATTAAAGCATTATCCAAAATGTATGCACGAACGATGAAAGTTTAATGCCATTCCTCGCGAAAGACACCGTTTAGCTGTCAAATATCTGCGTTCTGCAGTTTCATTGATTCTGCAGCTTCTATATACCTTTCAATGCGTTTTGGTTGTATACAGCTGGGGGAACAGGGGGGGAAGAACACGTGGGACTACAATATATATATATACGCAGCATAATAAGCGTCCAAACATTGGCGAGGTTCTGCATGTGCAGTAAACAGCTGAACGTGTTTCCACGGAATCCGAACCACCTGTCCGCCATTTCTCTTTATTTACAATTCCCAGGCCCCGAGTATTTCTTTCGCCGAGAACATGGCTAGTTTTCAGTGTAAATTCCGCGGATATTACTGTTGTTCTCGTGTGTGAAACTAAACAAGTTGGTTCAGTTGGTAGGGAAACTAGTACGTTGTTACCGTGGGGGTGGATATGTTTGCCATGGGCTTTGGAAAGTGTACACAATTGGTCCTGTACATGTCCATACATGCCGGTGCATTAGAAAATAACACTTTATTGCAGTGCAAACGTAAACCGAGTTCAAATATACCTAAAACCTCAATATGAGCTCAACACTAAACAGGAGTGACAGTCGGGGAATGTACCATGTGCTGACTGGCTGGATTAGTGGAGGACTCTGATGATTTAATTGGCTGGAATTTACCTAGTAAATTCAAGCTTTTATTCTTTGCATGTAGACCTTATACCATGATTGGTGGTTGTTGTCATACATCCAAATTTTTTTTTTTTTTTTTTTTTTTTTTTTTTTTTGTAATTTAAAAAAATACATTGGAATCTGTGTACTTCTTAACAGTGATTCAATATTATAAAGTCTTTCATCCATGTTAGGTGAATATTCTAAGCATTTGAACACATGGTCATCATTTTTTACTTTAATTAGTCATAAAACAAAGAAATTATATGGCAAATAGCGTTTTTTTAAAGTTATTTAGCTTTGATTTTCATATCTATAAAGGTACACATTTGCGAATTACTTATAAAATGACTCGATTTTGATGTAAAGTATATTTTTTGATAAAAATATATCTGATAAAAAGGGGCTTTTATTTGGTTTTGGTTAACCTATGTATAATCTTTACGATAACATGCTGTGAAATCAAAGTTTGCTTTCTTAAACTATAATATCTCATTTGACTTCAACATTGTTCAGAAGAAGTTAGGTTTCCAAACGTGGGTTGACTATTTATTGCACCAACTAACACCATGTATGGCTGTAGTCATAAATAAAAAATTAGATGGAGAATTCAATTGCTTTTTGAAAGCTGTTTTTTTTTTTTTTTTAAGTATCCTGCTTGCACTAACCGAAATTAACGTTCCCATTTTTATTACCAGACTGCTGCTGAGCAGGTTGGCAATTGGCTTCCTGATGTAACTTGGCGTGTGCCATTCCTATATTTACATTCAAGTGGCCAATTATGTTGTTCGAATAAGGTTTTTTGTGTGTGTCCAGCAGCACATTTGTAACCTACGGCCTCCAAATGCATGACGGCTGGTTTTTTTTTATCCACTAAGCTTGTAGTGACTGAAATGGCAGGTGGCATCTTCCACCTGTGCTATGGAATTTCCATTACCTTGGCTATGCTAATCATCGCTGCCATTGTGCCCACATATGGTTTTAATTTTTTTTTTTTTTTAACGATGGAATATGGGTTAAATATGGTGTGAGCAATTTCTGTTTTTTCGAACACTGAAGCGTACAGAAAGAAGCTGATTTCCAATTTTCCGATCCTCTTGTAAAGCTTGCCAACGAGCGAGAACAGGGAATTAGTTTGGAAAATCTTTTATTCTTTGCGAAAATGTAGAGCTGGCATGCTGGTACCCGCATTTCCGTATATCTATTATATTCTAGAATTTGCTAATCTTTGATTAAGAGATGCTGTTCAAAGCATCCCTCAGCTCTTCGAATTGGTCAATATAGACGATCTGATTGGCTGGGGTAAAAGATAGTTTTTTTAACTTTTCAATGATCTCGGATTAATTGCAGTTCTGCCTCCATGGTTTTATTTCTGAACTAATATGGCTATGATTTCTGTTTATACACACTAGCTTTTTTGTAATCTTGTCTACTGAACGATCCGAGACACAAATTATTATGGATTAATAACCGTTTCTGTGGATCTGTCATCTGTAAAGGAAGTTTTTTTGCTATTAAAATGCCAAGTTACATTATCACTACATTGTGAGTCATAAAAAAGTAGAACCCAATGGAAAAAGTCACAATTTCGTGAAAAATGCTTAGATTTAAATGATATTTAGTATTTACATAGAACAATAGTGTAGGATCAAAAATGAATCATAAAATGTGTCAAAAATGTTTTCTGGTGGCCGTTACACAAGCCCGGAGTTAAACGCACCATTCTTTGATTGACGCTGATGGTAAAGTTCAATCCAAGTTTTCTAAATTCGTAGTTTCGAATATTCGGTATTATTAATTTTTGCGTTGTAAACATTTTCCTGGAGAACTCCACAAATTTTGTAGTCACTGGATTCAAGTCCGAATTGTTTGGTGACCAGTGGTTGGGTTCGATGAACTGTGGCGTTTCCCTTTGCAACAGTTCAACTGTTTCTTGAGCACGGTTTTGTTGAAAAATGAAAAAATCCGAGATTTGTCACATGTCCGGAAGAAGTTTTTGTTCCTACACAGTGCCAAATTTTATTTAAATCGAAGCATTTTTCACGAAGTTGATTTTAATTGGGTTCTACTTTTTTATGACTCAGTGTATAAACAATTATTGTTTGAGTTATTTTATTAAAAAAAATGTTTCAAGTAGTGTTATAGTATGTGGATTAATGGCATGTCCTGAACAAATTATGTAAGTTTTCTGTTCAGCACTCCCATCTTCATTGTGTTTTCAATATGGCCGCCCCCTTGTGCACCAATCTTTATGTGCGAAAATTGAAAAAGCATTGCTGCACGTGAAGATGGGAATAAATTCAATTCAGTGAGATTAAACTGGAATAAGACTAATTGGACGGATTATATGTAACGTTATCAAAATTGAGTTAATGCTAGATTGAATTTTGATGGCTTCCAAATGTAAAAGTTTAAGTAAAATGTATATACATAATTTCACACAAAACTAACATGCCTTGCATTTCCATACTTTAATCATGGAAATGAAGTGAAGGATGCGTTTTGTAATTCTGCCAAGTGCAAAAACCATTGGTGGTAAATATTCATTTTCGCTTTTTTAACGAAGCCAGCCGTTGATGTGTGCCCCATCTGTCATTGCTGCGCCACCTTATGTCCTGAAATATATCATTTTGACAGCCAGGCCCCAATAATAAGCAGTTCTGCAAAAAAAAAAAATGTAACCTCCATGTGTGCATTGAATTTCAAAAATTCAAGCAAAACTTCACTTGGAACTAAACATGTGGAATTGAAGAAGAAAAATGCATTCATCAAACTTTTTTTAAACCTGCAATGTGCATGTATACGTTACAAAAAGTTCTTATTCTGGTCATTCTTTAATTTTTGGTATGGTTAAGGACAAATAACTATTGTTTTTCGATGGATTTTATACCGTATAACCAATATAGAGATTTCCATCATAAGTTCATTCAATGATTTCATTACTTCAATTTATTTGCAGAATTTACACTTGCAACTCGTAATCAAAATTTTCTTATGAAATGCAGTATATTTGATGTAGGCTTTCTAGCAATTCGATTATCCATCTTATAGGCAGGAATTGTTGTTTTAGAGGTGCTACTTCAGGGGCCAAGTCTCCTGATTATGGTCGCGGTATAATCATCATTTAAGCCATGATTAAAGCCACATTAATGCATAATGCCATGTTGTTTTTTTTCCATAATTGACCCCGTAAAAATCCTGTGGGGACCAGAGTCCTCGTATCTCACACATGGTGCTAACAAATATCCCCTTCCCCCTTCTGTGCGCTCAAACCTCATTGACAGGCAATCATTTTTCTCTAAATTAATTATGGAAATGAGTGTTGCACCAGTGTACGGTACTATAGGAACCATCTGTTCTCTGTATACTTTTACTCGATATCGATCTGCATTGGCAATTAGAAACTTCGTCAAAAACACGCCTTCGTAGCTCTAGTATATCGTGGCATAATCTGTCTTTTTCATGTGAAATCCCTAACTGCTGTATGTCAAATCTTTGCACAGTTTTTCACAACAGATTATTCAAACGTTTTTGAAGGAAGTAGAAATGTGGCCTGTTGCGCCATAGTTTCCTCATTAGGTGTCTAGCTTTTCATAGGCATTATAATTCGGATGCTAATGAATAGAATGATTAAAAGTATTGAGTTTGGCACAGCCGGTTTAACGTATACAAAAAAATACAATTGTCTCCAATAGTTTCCTGCTTACCTTATATTGATGTTAATTAAACTTTTTAATTAATGTTAATGATAAATACGCCCTTTGGAATGCATTAATTTCCAAAAGGACATATGAAAACATCGCATGTGTTTAATTGTGATGAATGTAGAACATAATCACAAATTGTTTAAAAATGTATCTGTAACAAGTCTGAAATACTACTATTGCACAATCTAGTTAAACAACATTTTCTGATTTGTTGTACCAACATATACATATTTCCAAACACATTTGTAATCGTTGTATACCGAGTGAACATAATATAATATTGTAGGAAGGTCTATTAATTTAAATCATGCATGCAGAATATTGTTTCAAAATTTCATATATTGTGCCAAAACTTGAAAATGTGTTCTGTTACCCTAAGCTGCAGATGGCATGAACATAATAGAACATTGTGGTCAATTTATCCATCAGCAATATTAAGCATGTATGCTGAATATTGTTTCAAAATTTCATATATTGTGCCAAAACTTAAAAATGTGTTGTTACCCCAAGCTGCAGATGTCATGAACAAAATAGAACATTGTGGTCAATTTATCCATCAGCAATATTAGGCATGTATGCAAAATATTGTTTCAAATTTCATATAGTGTGCCAAAACTTAAAAATGTTCTGTTACCCTTAATGGCCACAGATGTCAACATTTGTTAGTTTGTTGTTGGACCATGGACTTGTGAATTATCCTCGTGTTGAGTTTGTGGGAAGAATTATCTAAACGATGCTGATAATGATAACAAAAAAAAAATCATATCCCCACCTGGTTAGAAACAGTTTCAGACGTTAAGATCCTTGGGGCAGATAGTTGAACTTATTTTCTAAAAGTTTTCATCCAACTTTGTCAGCAGAAGATGTAATCCAGCTCAATCTTCTTTTTGATCTTGAAGTTTAGCACGCTTTCAAACAAATGGCGACAATTAATCCAATTCATAACGATAAGTTTGCAGTTGCTAGTAGTGTCGCACTCCGCGACATCGACAATCAATAGTGAGAGTTTGAGCAAAATATATTTCACCGTCCTATTAAATGGAAGCACATTTTGGTTACTGAGGGCTTGGGAGAACTCTGTAGTACTGTGCAGTACCCTGCAGTAGCTCGCAGTTGTTGTAGGTAAGCGTGTTGCAATTCCAGGGCAAAAATTCCAAGGTCCTTCCTGCAAAAGGTCCTCTCCTAAAACACTTTTGCAGCTCCTCGTAACGCGAGTTAACGGCGAATAACGCAGAACGAGTTGCGTTCATTTAGTTGAGCCTGGAGTAGCATCTGGTGCCTGCAGGCATCGACCAATGAGAGACCTGGATCTGGTATGCAGCGCCCAAGTGCGGTGGGGGCAGCACCATGTGTGCGTTTGTGGGCATGTGCAGCGGCTGGTCAACAGGGATGTGGGATGCTGCGTCCCCGCGGGATCGAGGGGGAGACGAGGGGAGGGAGGGAGGGATGGGGATGAAAGGATGACGGGGAAGGGACCCTCTGCCTGCCTGCATCGAGAAAGGTTCATCTAATATCGACACACGGGCACATCCCGACGATGCAGACTAACAGATGTTAAAGGTGCAATGCACAGAGAGAGAGAGAAGAGGGGGATAAAGGCCAAATGAGGAGAAGGGGGAGGGGGGAGGCTGCGTGGCGGTTAGAAGGAAGACTGCTCTGGAGCAGCTGGTCGTGTGTAACGTTTCTGTACCGTGATGCGAACGCTATTGATAGACATATGGAAACACCCTGCTTTGGCTCTCCAAGATGGCCGACGGGATGTTCGGATGTCTGGAACCGGGTTTGGGATTCGTGCAGGGCAACGAATCGAAACTTCAGGAAGCGCTTTCACCTGCAACAACGACATCAGCTGCGAAAGTTGCAATCTGATCAAATATTGACGTTTTGGTTGAGAAAATGGCATTCATGCCCGAAATATGACGTCATTTTCTGGTTTGAAAGCAACGTCATCAAAGCCGCTTTCCAAATAAACCAATTGATAATCGGAGTCAATGGCATTTATATTTGACATCACTTTTATTTAAAATTGACGGCATTGGTTTTTAAAAAAAAATGAAGTAAAGTATGTAGTTTTATAAAAAGAAGACGTCGTTTGTACATTGGCATTGAAATATGACGTCATTTTTTTTGAAATTGGACGTCATGCAAGAAGGTTCCCATGACGTCAAGTTTTGGTACCTTCTGTCGTAGTCCTTGAAAAGAAAATTAATCGCCACCATTGCTGCTTCAAGCCTTCAGGAGGCACCAGTGGAAAATGGACCCCTAATGTATAGTTGGCCCTTTAAACATTTGAATTAGATAATGTTTAAAAATGTTGATGATTTTTATAAGCTCAATAACAGATTTTAATATATGCTACATTTATTGCATTTTTACAGTTTTTCCATTTATGTATTTTTTGAAACTTCAATGTATTTATTTTTTATAAAAATGAAATAGTATCCTTATGCAGTATTTGTGGGTGGGTCCCTTTTGTATCCTGGCAACCAATATCTTTAAACAGAGTCCGCCACTGGGAGGCACATTTGACTCTATTGAAAAGGATCTTGAAATTCTATAATGGACTATATGGATATGTCGTATTTCTCAAAAAATGTATATCATTTGTTAAGGGCTTGTCACCTTTGATCATACTTTTGGGACCTCTCTGCATGCGTGCTATGCTTAAAGAACAAACCCTTTTCCATTGAAATCTCCCTTTTGATAGATTTTTAGTAAGATCCGCTCATGGGTCATGGAAAATTCGATTAATTGGATGATGCTAGATCCAGTGATATCATATTTCATTGAAATTAACAACAACAACAACTACAAAAAATGCATGTGATGCGACTCCAATTGCTCGTCTTGTAGCATTGTCGTATTCCTCCTCGATGAAGTATACACCCTCCTCGTCAACAGCAGATGCCTTCGATCGATTTGGAAAGGAGAATAATTTCTTAATTTGATTCGACGAACTAATTAGAATTGGCAGGAGATAGGACTAACCTGGAAGGCATGCACTATTAGGATCCATAGTCCGAATAATTGACCCTTGGTGATTTTTGCACCGCTTCATTAAGGGTTCAGAGAACTTGTCACATTTCCCCAAAAATGTAGATATTGATTTGAATTAGCTTGCATTATGTAGTAAGTTAAACAAATTATTTTTTTTAAATAAACCGAATCGACTGAAAATTTGAAATGCAGATAAAGGTGAAAATATAAATTTGTCATTTACTTAAAAATATAATTAGAACGGAAATAATCCAGATTTCATCTGGGTCAAAGGTATTTCCTGGGTCAGATGTCCTTTGGATAATAAATAAAAATATTGAGAAAAATCCTTTGAACATTTAAAGAAACTATGGATAAATATTTCAACTTAATTCAACAAAAGTTTCCCTTGGTTCAGAGGTTTTTGACCTGGGTTCCAGGGTTTGAATCCCGTGTATTTTTTTGCACAGCTGCTGTCATTCCATACAGTACTGGAGAAGGTGATATGTTATTCTGTTAGGTCCTCGTTTATTTGGTCCTAATATCCATTGGTTGCATTATCCGGAATACATTGCATTTAAAAAGAAAAGGGGTTCTTACTGTTTTATTGACCCCGGTTCTATATCAGGCGTAGATTTCAAAAGTTCTAACATTGCAGGCATATAGGGGTTTATCCCCCTGCAGTGCTTTGGTTAGCCCTCTACTGGATTGCTACTTCCCAATGCAAAAGAGACCCTTCTTTTTTGAATTTCGTCTGGAGGCCCACCTGCTCGTCCTTCCTGGCGTGTGGCCTGCACGTGCGGTCCGTGGGGGTATTGGGGGTGCCCCGTCACAATAGAGCCAGCTGCGCATGCGTGTAGGGGGAAGGCATCCTTGACCCTGGGGGAGTGTGCGTGGGGGGTGAGGGGGAGGGTCATTACCCCTAGCGGGTTAACTGATTAGCCGCATTGGGTGCACCGGAACCCTTTGAGTCAATCTGCCTGTCCGCGCTTGTGGTAATTTGGGTTTGAAATGGCCCTAATGACCCGTTCAACGGCAATGTCGTCAACTCAGCGGGATTGACTCGGAGATGCGAAAACGAGCCGGTTTTACTCGACGTCAAAGGCAATTTCATCATTACAAATGCATGAAGTTGGAAACAAATGGTTGACTGAGTGAACATGAAACAAACATCATTAATGCACGTTGGTTGACAAGTCAAATACACTACATTCTGAATAATGGGACCAATCACTTGTTAATGCCAAATGAGCGTGATTGTAATGTAAAGTCACTGCCCAAACTGTGGTTAATGGGATCAGCCGTATAATAGGACCTCATTTCATGGTCTTTCTATGTAGTTCTATTATGAGTATTACAACACTTTGCTTCAATTAGGGCTAACTTGGGCTTAAAAATATCGTATGGTAAGGGGGTAAAATGCAAGAATGTGTAATGGGTATTGGAACGTACTAAGTTGAAACTTACCAAAACAATAAATTTGTAACAGTACAGTTTTTACATGTTTTTACAATACTTTCAAGTACAAAGATGTCCATTTGCTCATTCTGTGAAAATGCTTTAATTTAAAATTTATATTAATTGCTTTTCTTTGAATATTATTATTACTGCGTTTACATGAGCACTTAAAAGTACTTTGCTTCAATTGAGTCAGCCATGTAAACGCGTTAAAAGTACTT